>PVIW01016332.1:0-16994 GCA_004026585.1 Noctilio leporinus | reverse complement strand
TCCCATGAGTGGGGTTCCCTTCACCCTCTGTCTCAGTCTCCCCACCTCCACAGTGAAGGATGGGGTCAGACCTTGTTCCTTCAGTACCAGGGTCCTGGGGCTCCCTGAGGATGGGGTGTAAGAGGCTGTCAAAGGGGGCTCCCTCATCCCAGCCTAGCAGTGCTCAGAAGGGACCTGGGGTTGTTAGTAGATGGGCCCTGTGGGACTGTTCCCAAGATGAAGGAGATGTAGAAGAAGAAGATGTCTTGTTCCCACACCTTCTCTCTGGGCTTTACCTTAAGAATGTAATTGAATAGTCAGGTCCCTACTTCATGAAGAAGACCAGGGACGCACAGCACCCTTACCCTGTGTTCAGCAAGAGCTCTGACCTTAGACCCTGGATCACCTGGTTCCCAAGCCAGCAGCAGGCCGTGGCCCAGCTCTGCGTGAGGAGAGATCAAGTGATGTAACACACAAACAGGACCTTGTTTGGTTAAATGCCACAGAAATGGAAAGATTGGTGGTTTTTAAGGAGCTTAAAAGCCCCCTCAGACTTTTCCCTCCCAATTTCCCAAAAGCCGTTTCCTCCCTCTACCCCATTGTGTCTCTGACCTACTCAGCTCTCTCGGGGAGCTGGACTAATGTTCTAGATCACCACCTTACTCCTTAAAAAAAAAAAAAGAGGGTGGAGGCAGAGGCAAGGGGGGAGCAGCTTAGACAAGAACCTAGTATAAAGGAAACATGGACATGGACAACAGGTGGGATTGACTTTGGGGGGAATGGGTGGGTGGGAAGGAGGACAGAGGGGAGCAAAAAGGGGATGGATGTAATACAACAACAATAAAATTAAAAAAAAAAAAGAATAGAATTAAAAAAAAAATAGCAGAGACCCTCGAACTAGAAGGACAACATAAAAGCCTACCATGTTAAAGCAGCCAACCAGTAGGCGCTGAGTGCCAAGGGAGGCACCCGACTGTTACAAGTGTCTGTTGGCGATAAAGCCTTTCCTATAATTCAGCTGGGCAGCGGCTGGGCTCACTGCCTACAGAGCAATCCAGCACCAAGGAATAGGTAAGAGTCACACACAGTGACTATGCTGTTCACTCAGCTTTTACTGAATGCGGGTTTACTCAAAGTAGAACATCAATATGCATTAATATCCTACTCACACCTTAACTGTCTAAGAGAATTATAAAACACCAACACAGCAATCAATGGGAGATAACAAACCCAAGTCCCAGACTCTCAGTCTGCAGGTCCAGAAAACAGCACAATGGGCAAAGTTGTCAGTCTTGCAATGAACGTTCTCTGGAACCAGGGGGGCCTCAGGTAAGTGGAGTCCTCAGTCCAGCAGGGCAGGGCCCCCAGCAGCCAATGTCAAGGGAGATCAGCGAGATGTGGAGCAGCGATCTGGTGTGTGGAGCTCGGCTGTCTCAGCCGTGGTCTGAAACCTGTCTCATTTATACCTACAGAGTGGTATACTTCACCCTTTAGGGTATTTTCGATAAATGTCTTGGCACCCCTGATACCAAGTTTGGAATTTGTCCAGGAACCTATGGGTGTTACAAGGCTGGTCTGCTTGACACCCCTGCTGGCAAGAGTAGAATTTCCCCAGAAGCCTATCTATGGGTGGTCCCACTCTGCAAACGGCCATTCTGACCACATGCACAGGTACCTTAGCTGTGTCTCCTTGATACGGGTGTCTGTTCTAACCATGTAAGTAGATAACTTAAGTTTGTCCCCTTGCCAAATGTGTCTAGAGTAACTAAAGCAGTTTTCCTCTTGAACCAGTGTCATGGTTGACTGAAAGCCATTTTAATTGACATGAGTGACCTCACTTTGTTTTATATACTTAATGCTATCTTGATTAACCAATGCTATTTTATTGATCCTGCTCTCCACACTGTCAAAAAAGACAGCCTACTGTCCAACACGACTGCCTACCACCCTCACCCCACCTGTTACAGATATGTTCCTTTAGACTCAGGCTCAAAAGAATGGAGGAGTTGGTAATAAGGCCCATTCTTCTCCCTCATCTTTACCACACACAATTGATCACCAAGCCTCAGCAAGCATCCCTCAGAAAACCCTTTTTAGAATTTACTTCCCTTAACTCTGTGTTTGGGGTCAGGTCTTCCCTCCTCTAATTTCTTCCCCTTCAAGGCATCTTCCCCACAGCAGCAAGTGTGATCTTTCTAAAGGAAGAAATGCCCTTCCCCTACACATAGACCCACCTAACTGCCCCAGTGCCCCTGTCCCCTTACCTCCTTAGGGCAAGCCTGAGCCTCCTCTGCTGCTGGGAGCACTCTGCCACGTGTCTGGACTGGCCTCTCTCCGGGCTGAGAAGGACTCTAGGACTCTAGACTGTGTCCCCAGTGGTCTTTGTCCTCAGGGCAGGAGAGATGATGAGAGCTCTGAGTGTGTGTCTGCACGGACATTCCCCACAGTTAGCAGTTTCAGTCCATCTTCCTTCCCTTTCAGACCCCACCCTCTTCCTGTCTCCCTTAGTCTGTCAAATAGCAATACTGTTTAATTTCATCTTTTTATTTGTTAATTTACTCGTTCCAGGACATTCATCAAAATCTGGGGAACCACTCATCTCCTAGGGGAATTAGAATTTTTGAGGTTCCCCAAGTGGTCGTAGGATAGAGCTAACTTGAGGAGGGTGAGGTGTGGTGGGTCAGGCCGTGGCACCCAATAGCAGCCCCATTCCTCTCACAACCTTGGAAAATGTCACTAAACCTTGCTGAGTTGTTGTTGGCTCACCAGAAAATTGTTGAGAATTATATCCGAAAAAGCCTGGCACATACCAAGTAGGCTTAAATGACAAGTGTTAGGTTAACTTATGAGCAGCAAGGTAGATGCAAGTAGAAGCTGAGATACAGAAGTCCAGGATCACAGAAACCAGACCTGAGACCAGTCATCTCAGGTCTGATGAATAATAATATCTCACCATACAGCATTTCTCTGTATATATCAGTTAAGTCCATTTCATCTGGAGTGTTGTTCAATGCTCCCTTATCCTTGGTGTTTTTTGTTTTTTTTGTTTTTGTTTTTGCTTTAAAGATCTGTCCATTGTTGATAATGAGGTATTAAAATCCCCTACTATTAGTGTGTTGCTGTCAATATCCTTCCTCAAGTCCTCCAAGGTTTTTCTTATATATTTGGGTGCTCCTATGTTGGGTGCATATATGTTTACAAGGGTTATACCTTCTTGCTGGATTGTTCCCTTAAGTATTATGAAATGTCCTTCTTTGTCTCTTTTTATGGCCTTCATTGTAAAATCTATTTTGTCTGATATAAATATTGCTACCCCAGCCTTTTTTCATGTCCATTTACTTGAAACATATTTTTCCATCCCTTCACTTTCAGTTTCTGTCGATCGTTTGTTCTGAGGTAGGTCTCTTGTAGACAGCATATATGTGGGTCATGTTTTCTTATTCATTCAGCTACTCTATGTCTTTTGATTGGTGCATTTAATCCATTTATGTTTGAAGTTATTATTGACAGATACTTATTCATTGACATTTTTTTCCTTTGTACCTGTGTTCCTCTGTCTCTCTCTGTTTATTAATCTTTTTTAAAAAACCCTTTAGTACCTCTTGCAATGTTGGTTTGGTGGAGATGTATTCTCTTATCCCTCTTTTGTCTGGGAAACTCCATATTTCACCTTCTATTTTGAATGAGAGTCTTGCTGGTAGAGTAGTCTTGGTTGCAGACCTTTGCTTTTCATTGCTTGGAATACTTTTTGCCATTTCCTTCTGGCTTGTAGTGTTTCTGTTGAGAAATCAGCTGATAATCTTATCAGTTCTCTGTATATTATTAGCCCCTCTGTATGTTATTAGCTGTTTCTCTTTTGCTGCCTTTAAGATTTTCTCCTTGTTTTTAAAATTTGCCATTTTAGTTGTGATGTTTCTTGGAGAGGGCCTGTTTGGGTTCATCTTCATAGGGACCCTCTGTGTTTCCTGAGCTTGAGTGATGTTTTCACTCATCAAGTTAGAAAAGTTTCCTGTCGTTACTCTTTCAACCAGGTTTTCTATTCCTTGCTTCTCTTCTTCTCCTTCTGGTATCCCTATGATATGGATATTATTGCATTGATGTTGTCCTGCAGCTCTCTTAAAACCTCTTCATTCTTTTTCAGTCTTTTTTCACTTTGTTGCACTGTCTGGGAATTTTCTTCTACGGTGTCCTCCAGCATGCTGATCTGATTCTTTGCTTCCTCTAGACTACTTTCGCTTCCTTCTACTGTACATGTTTTTCAATTGGGAAATTGTATTCTTCATTTCCTCCTGGCTCTTACTGATAGTTTTATGCTGGTGTAGCTCTCAATTAGTTCTTTGTATCTTCCCTGGGGTTCTTTGTCATTCCCTTGGAGTTGTTTGCAGTTTTCTTTGAGCTTGCTGAGCTCATTGAGATTCTCCATCATCATTATTTTGAATTCCATATTTGATAGTTTGCTTGCCTCTATTTCATTTAGCAGCCTTTCTGGGATTCCTCCTTTCCTTTTGGTAATGGACTATCTCTTTTTCTCCCCATTTTAGGTGACTCTTCTTGTTTGTTTTTGCTTCTTAGATTGGGCTGTTTTGACTTCCTGTCTTTGTGGAGTGACCTGTCATGTAGAGGTGCACTTTCTTTACCTCCTCAATCCACCTCTGGTGACATCAGATCATTCCCCAGTGAGGCCTAGTCAGCCTGTTGTAGGTAACCAGAAATCCACTGTCTTTGTGTCCTTCAGTTTTTAATCAATTAATCTGTAATCAGCTGTCAGGTGTAGTCACCGCTGGACTGGGCAGATTAATTCATTTGTAATTCAATCAATATGTGATCAGGGGACACCTTAGGCAATGCTGGGCAGGGCCAATTAATTCAGTGTTAATCTAATCAATCTGTGATAAGTGGTGGGGTTTAGGCACCACTGGGAAAGGCAGGTTAGTTTAGTTTTAATCCAATCAATTTGTGATCCCCAGTGAGGCTCAAGCACGACTGGATGGGGCAGATTGATTCCTTTGGGTGGGGCTATGTCCTCTCCTCAAGCTGATGCCAGTTGGAGTAGCATAGTCTGCCTGGGGTGTGGAGGATGAGTCAGCACTGGGCTGCTCCCTCATTTCTCTCCTCAAAGCCACCGATCCAAACTCTCCTTAAGTGTCTTTAGTCCACTCTTCCTTCCCTCAGCTGGAGCCCAAGATAAGTGGGTGCCAATGTACTATTTTCATGTGTGGTCACTTTAATAATTCTCTGACTCTAGCCGTTTTAGGCTAGCAAACCCTACAGCTTTTTGCTTTTTACAGCTGGATGCTGTTTTACCTTCAGCTGTGTTGCTATAGGCTGGAAAGCCCAGCTGGTTTAGAACTCACCCTTCTCAAATAGAACCTCTGGCTCCAGTCCCTTTCGGTGCCGCCCATGGGAGCCCATGGTGCCCTCTTGCATCTCTGCACTTTCTGCCATTCATGTTGTGATGTAGCAGCCTCTTCTGTTCTGTTTATGGTTATAAGACCTGCTGCTTCTTCCTGCAACTCCTTTTAATGTGACCCTTTTCCCATTTTTAAATCAGGTTATATGTATTTGATGTTCAGTTGAAGGATTGGCCCCTTGTCAGAGATATGATTTACAACTATTCTTTCCTATTTTGCAAGTTGCCTTTTCCCTGTAACTGTCTTTTGATATGCAGGTATTTTTAATTTTGATGTAATTTAATCTACCCCTTTTTTGCTGTTGTTGCTTATTCTTTTGCTCTCATAGCCAAGAAATCATTGCCTAATACAATGTCATAAAGCTCTTCCCCTGTGTTTCTTAATGACTTTCAATGGTTTTAGCTCTTCTGATTAGGTCATTGATCCATTCTGAGTTAAATTTTATATATGAAGTAAAATAAGGGTCTAACAATTTTTAAAAAGAGTTTATTCATTATTTTTAGAGAGAAGAGTAGGAAGGAAGGAAGAAAAGGAGAGAAGCATCAATGTATGGTTGCCTTTCACCTGCCTCCAGCTATGGACCTGGCTGGAGACCTGGCTTGCAACCTGGTTATGTGCCCTGGTTGGGAATCGAACCAGCGACCTTTGGGTTTGCAGGCTGGCGCCTATCCACTGAGCCACCAGCCATGGTTAACATAAATTTTTGCATGTGGATATCCACTTGTACTTCAGCACCATATTTTGAAAATGGTATTCTTTGAATTTTCATTCATCCCATTGCATTGTCTTGACATTAGTGTTAAAAATCTAGATTATAAGTTCTATTCCACTGATGAGTATACCTATTTTTATGCTACTACTACACCATCTTGATTACTGTAGCTTTGTAGTAAGTTTTGAAATCAGAATGTGTTTGTCCCCCTGTTTGGTGCTTTCTTAAGATTATTTTGGATATTATGGGTCTCTTGAATGTCCATACAGCTTTTAAGCTCAGATTGTCAATTTCTCAAAAAAAGGCAGCTGGAATTTTAATTAGTGTTGAGTTGAAATTGTAGATCAATTTGGAGAAAATTATCCTCTGAACAAAAGTTTCTTCTGATTGGTGAACTGGGATGTCTTTCCTTTATTAGGTTTTTAATTTCTTTCAACAATGTTGTGTAGTTTTCAGTGTATATGACTTTTACTTGGTTAAATGTGTTTTGCCCTTTTTTATATTCTTGCGAATGAAATTGTAACCTTTAATTCATCTTTGTATTGTTCATTGCTAGTGTATAGAAGAAATACAATTGGCCTACATACATTTGTCGGATGTCTTACAAACTTGATGAATTTACTTAGTAGAAGTAATATAATGTTTTTGTGGGTTCCTTGGAACTTTCTATATGCAATGTCATACTATTTGTGAATAGAAATAGTTTTATTTCTTGTTTTCAATCTGGATGACTATTTTTTTTTTCAAAAAGATTTTGTTTATTACTTTTTAGAGAGGGGAAAGGAGGGAGAAGGAGAGGGAGAGAAACATCAATGTGTGGTTGATCCTCATGTGCCCTCAATTGGGACCTAGCCTGCAACCCAGGAATATGCCCTGGCTGGGCATTAAACCAGTGACTCTTGAGTTCACAGGTTGGTGCTCAAGCCACTGAGCCATACCAGCCAGGACTGGATGACTTTTATTTCTTTTCCATGACTAATAGTTCTAGCTACAACCCAAGTACAATGTTGAATCAATATAATGAGAGTGATTTACTTCTCTTATTCCTAATCTTAGGGGGAACACCTTTTGTCATTGAGTATGAATTTAACTGTGGGCTTCTTTTTTTCATAGAACTTCTTTATCTGGTTGGGAAAATTCTATTGTATTCCTTATTTCTTCCTTATTGGTTTTATTTTTTATCGTGAAAGGATTTTGGATTTTGTCAAATGATATTTCTGTGTCAATGTCAAGTAAGATCATGTGGGTTTTGCCCTTAAACCAACTTGCATTCCTGAGATGAATCTTACTTGGTAACGGTGTATAGAACCTTTTACATTATGCTGACTTCAAGTTACTGGTATTTTGTCAAGGAGACTTATGACTTTATTCAAAATGGGTATTGGGATATAATTTTCTTTTGTTGTGATGTTGTCAGATTTTGTATCCAGGTAATACTGGTCTCATAGAATGAGTGTTCTTTCCCTTTTTGGAAAAGTTTGTAAATAATCAGTATTAATTACCTCTAAAATATTTGGTGAAATGTACCACAAAGGCCATCAGGGCCTCCAATTTTCTTTCTTTTTTAAGATTTTATTTATTATTTTCAGAGTGAGGGGAAGGGAGAGAGGCAGAGAGGGAGAGAAACATCAATGTATGGTTGCCTTTCACCTGCCTCCAGCTACGAACCTGGTTGGAGACCTGGCTTGCCACCTGGTTATATGCCCTGGCTAGGAATCGAACCAGCCACCTTTGGGTTCAAAGACCAGCATCTGTCCACTGTGCCACCAGTGAGGGCCTTGATTTTCTTTATGGGAAGTTTTAAAATTACTAATTCATCTCTTTAATTGTTACAGGAATATTTAGAATTTCATTTCTTCTTGAGTTTTCTGTGTCTTTATAGGTATTTGTTCATTTCATTATGTTTTCTAATTTATTAACATACAATTGTTCATAGTATTCTCCTACATGAACAACAATGTGATGTCTCTTCTTTTATTCCTGACTTTAGTAATTTGATTCTTCCCTTTTTTCCTTCATCAAGCTAGCTAAAAGTTTATCAGTTTTGTTAATTGTTTCAAAGAACTAACTTTTGGTTTTATTGATTTTCTCTATTGTTTTCTTTCCTCTATCTCATTTATTTTTGTTTTACTCTTTATTATTTCCTTCCTTCCAGTAGGTTTGGGTTATTTTGTTCTTCTTTTTCTGCTTTTTCTTTACAGTACTAGGTTAGGTGATTGATTAAGATCTTCATTTTAACATGGCATTTGAATCTCTAAGCACTGCTTTAACTGTATCCCATGAGTTTTGGTATTTTGCATTTCAATTTTACTCATCCTGAAGTACTTTAAAATTTCTCCTGTGAATTATTCTTTGACTTATTGATTATTTGGGGTATGTTGTTTAATTTACACATACTTGTGAATTTCCTAAATCTTTCTCTTGTGGATTTCTAATTTCATTCCATTATGGCCAGAGAACATACTTTGTACTTGTATTATTTCATTTAAAAATAATTTATTAATTCTTTTTAAGATGGTCTAACATGACCTGATCAGTGTGGCTAACTTGATTGGGCATTGTCCTGCAAAGGGAAAGGTCACTGTTTCAATTCCCCTCAAGGCATATGCCCAGTTTTCTAGTTGTGTCCCAGGTATGGGGGTGGGGGTGAGAGGCAACCAAGTGGTGTTTCTCTCATTCTTCTCCCTCCCTTTCCCTCTCTCTTAAAAAGAAAAGGCTTAATGTGATGTTTCATATGCACTTGATAAAAATACACATTTTTCTGATGTTTGTTTGTGTGTTCTATAAATGTCTGTTATATCTAGCTGGTTTAGTGTTGTACAAGTCTTCTATTTTCCTGTTGATCTGCCTAGTTATTCCATTCATTGTTGGTAGCGGGTATTGGAATATCCAGTTGTTGAATTGTGTATTTCTCTCTTCAATTCCATCAGTTTTGTTTTTTTTTAAGATTTTTTATTTATTATTTCTAGAGAGAGGGGAAGGGAGAGAGGCAGGGAGGGAGAGAAACATTGATGTATGGTTGCCTTTCATCTGCCTCCAGCTAAGAACCTGGCTGGAGACCTGGCTTGCAACCTGGTTATGTGCCCTGACTGGGGAATCGAACCAGCAACCTTTGGGTTCGCAGGCCAGCACCTTATCCACTGTGCTACCAGCCAGGGCCAATTCCATCAGTTTTTACTTTGTGTATTTGGGGACTCTATTGTTAGGTGTACTGGTTTTATTTTATTTTTTTCTTTTTTCTTTTTTTAATATGTAAAGCTCTTATTTTTATTTTTTATTTTATTTATTTATTTATTTATTTTTAAGATTTTATTTCATTATTTTTAGAAAGAGGGGAAGGGAGAGAGGCAGAGAGGGAGAGAGACATCAGTGTATGGTTGTGTTTCACCTGCCTCCAGCCACAGATCTGACTGGAGACCTGGCTTGCAACCTGGTTATGTGCCCTGGCTGGGGAATCGAACCTGCAACCTTTGGGTTCGCAGGCTGGCACCTTACCCACTGTGCTACCAGCCAGGGCCTATTTTTTTCATTTATTTTAAAATTGTAGTTAACACATAATCTATTTGTTTCAGATGCACAGCACAGTGATGAAACATTATCAAATAATCACCATGATAATTGTAGCATTCATCTGGCACCATACATAGTTATTATAATGTAGTGACTATATATTACTGTGTATTGGCTATATGTTTATAAAGGTATGTATATAGATATAGATATAAATATAACTGTTATTGACTATATTTCCTATGCTGTACATTATATCCCCATGACTAATTTTATAACTGGCAGTTTGTACTTTTTAATTTCCTTGGTATATTTGTTTATAATTGTTATATGTTTCTGATGAATTAACATTTTTATTATTATAAAAATTTTTTTTGCCTTTTAACAATTTTGGTCTTAAATTCTATTTGTCTGATATCCTTATAGCCACTTCAGATATCCTTTGCTTATTTTTTTCATGATATACCTTTTTCTATCCTCTTAATTTAAACTTTCTGTGTTTAATCCTGTGTTTTGTGTGAATCCAAGGTGTGGCTCATGTAAACAGCATGCAGCTGAATAATGATTTTTATTTACCAAGCTCTGTATTTTTATTGAAGTATTTAATCCACTTGTGTCTAATTTAGTTACTACTGATACAGGATTTACACCTGCAATTTTGTTTTATATATGTTTCATGTCATTTTGTTCTTCTATTTCCCCATTACTGTCTTCTTTTTTTCTTTTTTAATTTGTTATTTTTCAAGAGAGGGAAAGGGAGAGAGGCAGAGGAGAGACACATCAATCAGTGTATGGTTGCCTTTCACCTGCCTCCAGCTATGGACCTGGCTGGAGACCTGGCTTGCAACCTGGTTATGTGTCCTGACTGGAGAATCGAACCAGCAACCCTTGGGTTCACAGGCTGGCACCTTATCCACTGTGCCACTAGCCAGGGCCTACTGTCTTCTTTTTTACTTAACAAATATTTTCTAGTGTGTCATTTTAATTCTTTTGTTGTTTATTTTACTATATTTAAAAGTCTTTTCTTAGCACTTGCTCTGGGACTACAATTAGCAGATGTAAATCCTATATCGGTAGTAATTAAATTAGACATAATGGATTAAATAATTCATATCAATCTAGTTCAGGTTAATACCAAACTGAGTTTTAATAGTGTTCAAAATTTTGCTGTAGTACAACTTCATTGCTTCCTTCACTCCAATGTACTATTATTGTCATATAAATTACAGCATTATACATGATAAACAAATCAGCACAGTTTTGTTATCATTGCTTTGTGCAGTTGTCTTTCCATTAGATAGCACAAGAAAAGAGTTATAACATAAATACATTTAAACCATATTTTATATTTATCTATGTAGTTGTATTGATGCCCTTTATTTCTTTATATGAATTTAAGTAACTTTCTTATCATCATGTCATGTCAGCCTGAAGGACAGCCTTGGTATTTCTTTTTTTTTTTTTTCTTTTTCTTTTTTTAATTTTATTGTTGTTGTATTACATCCATCCCCACTTTGCTCCCCTCTGTCCCCCTCCCCATGGTATTTCTTATAGGAGATGTCTGGTAGTGACAAATTCTCTCAGATTTGGTTTATTTGGGTATTTTAAATTTCTTCTTCATTTTTTAATTTTAATTTTATTTTTAAGTATATTTTATTAATTACACTGATACAATTGCCCCAATTTCTTTTCCATTTGCTCTTCTCCACCCAATACCCACCTACTCTCCAGCAACCCCATCCCCCTTAGTTCCTGTCCATGGGTTGTGCATATAAGTTCTTGGCTTCAGCCTTTCCTATATTATTCTTAACTGCTCCCTGTCTATTTTGTACCTACCAATTATGCTTCTTAATACCTCTACCATTTTCACATTTCTCCCCCTTTTCCTTCCCAGCTGATAACCCTCCAAATGATCCCCATACCTATGACTCTGTTCCTATTCTGATTATTTGCTTATTTTGTTTCTACTTTTTGAGGTTCTGGTATTGATAGTTGTGTTTGTTGTCATTTTAATGTTCATAGTATTCATCCTCTTTGTCTTAAATAAGTCCCTTTCACATTTCATGTAATAATTGTTGGAGTCCTCCTGAAGTGGTGGCGGGGCATGGAGTCCCACTCAGGCCAGGCTAAGTCTGTAAGACCCAACTGGAAAACTGGGAAGTCTGGGTACATACAAGTCGCAATGCTGTGATCAGGGAATCAGGATGGGAATCTGGCCATGATAATTTTCTATACTTCCTTTGAAGGCAGCAAGCTTCCTTGATTTGTTTTTGTAATCACAGTAGATGTTAAGCCTTCCCTACCCTCCCTATTTTTAATGAGCCACCTGGAGCCCTTTGTGTCTCCTTATCTAGCTGACCATGTCCTGGGGCAAGACCTTTCCATTGTTGTAGAAACATAGTAACGCCTTTTCTATAAAAAGTCCTTCCTTCACAATGAAATGTACGTGTACCTCCCACCTTTGCTACTCAATAAATATCTTTGGAGAGAGGTGCTAGGGGCTGTTGTCTTTCAGACATTAGCTGACCTTCTTTTCCCTAGCACAAGCTGCCTAAGAAGGTTCATTTCATTTGTGGCACCAGGGTATCTCTGCAGGTCAAGGGTTCCCCACAAATAATCATTGGTGAGGATGAACTTCTTTAGTTTTACTATGTCCATAAAGCACTTTATTTGCTTTTATAAATGATAGCTTTGCTGGATAGAGTAATCTTGGTTGTAGGTCTTTGCTTCTCATCACTTTGAATACTTCTTGCCAGACCCTTCTTGCTGCAAAGTTTCTCCTGAGAAATCAGCTTATGGGAACCACTTTGTAGGTAACTCTGCTCTTCTCTTACTCCTTTTAAGATTCTCTCTTTATCTTTAACCTTTGGCATTTTATTTTATTTATTTTTTATATTTTCAGTGTACAATTTCATTTCACCTGCCTGCAGCCACAGACCTGACTGGAGACTGGGTTTGCAACCTGGTTATGTGCCCTAGCTGGGAAATCGAACCTGCGACCTTTGGGTTCTCAGGCCAGCACCTTATCCACTGTGCTACCACTCAGAGCAACCTTTGGCATTTTAATTATGACATGTCTTGGTGAGGTCTTCTTTGGGTCTAGCTTGTTTGGGACTCTGTGCTTCCTGGACTTGTATGTCTATTTCCTTCACCAAATTAGGGAATTTTTCCTTCATTATTTTTTCACATAAATTTTCAATTTCTTGCTCTTCCTCTTCTTCTGGCACCCCTATGATTCAGATGTTGGTACATTTAAAGTTGTCTCAGAAGTTCCTAATCCCTTTCCTTATTTTTTTCAATTCTTATTCCTTCATTCTCTACTAGTTGACAATTTCTTCCTTTGTTCCAAATCTTTGATTTGAACCCTGGATTCCTTCCCTTCACCATTGGTTTCATGTGGATTTTTAGTTGTTTCACTTAGTATAGCCTTTATTTCTTCCCTTATACATATGCTGTACTCAATAATTTCTTTGAACATTGTTATCATCAATGGTTTGAACTCTGCTGCATGTTAGGTTGACTATCTCCTTGTCTCTTAGTTCTCCCTCTAGAGCCTTGATCTGCCTCCTCTTTTGGGCCATACTTCTGTCTCCTCAACTTGACAGGCTCCTGTTTGCCTCTTTGTCTTAGGTAGAGGTGTCATACCTATTATGTTGTAAGGGGCAGTGTTATGTTGTAAGGAGCAGAGCCTTAGGTATTCGTTAGTGCTGGGTGACCTGTTTCACCACCTTGTGGCACTATATGTGGAGAAGGAGTCTGAGAGGGAACAATAATGCTTGCTAAGCACTCACATTTTCCAGTCCCTTCACCTGATTCCCATGTGCTACTGGTGCCATTCTAACTGTTGCCCTGGTGATGATTTCCAGAGTGGGTGGGTTTTCAGATGTTCTAGGACCATAGGGACTCTCTAAACAGGCTCTCCTGAGAGACCAACAGTTTCTTCTGCCACTCCAACCCCCACTAGTTTTCACAGCCAGAAGCAATGAGGCTTTATTTTCCTAGAGCTGTATGGTCTGACCTGGAATTAGGATTGCTCCTCAGGTGTCCCTCCTGGCTTTTATAATATGTGACTGCTTGTTCCACTGGCCAACCACAGCCACTGCCTTGTCACTGCCACCACCGCCACACCATGTCCTCTCCATGCTAGCTCCCAAGCTCCTCCCCTCCTACCTGCCTGGATATTACTTTTTTATATCTTTGTTGGACTTCCATGCAGTTTGATTTTCTGGTAGTTCTGGTTGGTTTTTTTGTTTTGAGTTAGAGTATTCCTTTTTATGGTTGTACATGGAAATGAAGCATGTTTACCTACACTTCCATCTTGGCAGGAACCTCGAGTTATTTTTCTATTGTTACTTTCAAGATCTCTATTTGTCTTTGTCTTTCAGTAGTTTAACTCTGGTGTTTTTAAGTGTGAATTTCTTTGAGTTTATACAACTTGAAGTTAATTTAGCTTCTTAGAGTATACATCAATGTTTTTATAAAATTTTAAAAGATTTTGACCATTATTTTACAATCCTTCCCATCCTTCTCCTTCTAGGACTGTTGTGCATATTTCAGTATGCTTGATGGCATTCCCACAGGTCCCTGAGGTTCTGTTTATTTTTGTTTATTATTTTGGTTCTTTTAATTAGCAATAGTTGTGCCTCAGATAAACCTCATTGGCTATGATACTGCCACTGCTCAAAGCTTATTCTTTTGGTTCTTAAGAATTGACAATTTCTATATTTTACATGCAAGTTTGTAGACCTTTCTTCTGCTACACCAAATCTGCTGCTGAGCACCATTAGTATTTTTTAAATTGAATTAATTTTTTTTTTTGCATTTTAAGGTTCACAACAAGATTGAGAGGATACAGAGATTTACATTGTTAATATAATAAGAACAGTTTGTGCTAATTGATGTAACTGGGCAGCCAAGGAGAGTGAATTGGAATGCACATGAGTGAACAATTACAACTTCACGGTAGTCAGTGGAGGCAGTAGATGTCATTAAGTGAGCATGTATGCTATACTATGTGGCTGTTGCATTCAAAATGACTGAGCAAGTAGAGCAATAAATCTGCATCAGATATTGCATTAAGCTTGAACGTTACTCCATGGGAACTATTTGGATGATCAGAAGACTGCAGCAAGCCCTGGCTGGCAGCACAGTGGATAAGGCCCCGGCCTGCGAACCCAAAGGTCACAGGTTCGATTCCCCAGCCAGGGCACATAACCAGGTTGCAAGCTAGGTCTCCAGTCAGGTCTGTGGCTGGAGGCAGGTGATACGCAACCATACATTGATGTCTCTCTCCCTCTCTGCCTCTCTCCCTTCCCCTCTTTCTAAAAATAATGAAATAAAATATTTTTAAAAACCCAAAAACTTAGCATTAAAAAAAAAAAAAAAGACTGCAATTATGGGCAACAATGGGCGATTGGCTGCTTCATCACAACAATGTGTCTGCTTATGCATCATGTCTCATGCAGAGTGTTTTGGTGAAACATCAGATCATCCAGGTTACTCAGTTCCTGTACAGTCCAGATTTGGTGCCCTGTGACTTCTGGCTTTCCCCCAAACTAAGATCACTTTTGAAAGAGAAGAAATTTCAGACTATCAATGAGAATCAGAAAATACAACAAGGCAACTGATAGTGATTGAGAGAACTGTGTGAGCTCCCAACATGCCTACTTTGAAGGGGACTGAGGTATTGTCTTACATACAGTGTTTCTTGTATCTTCTTCAATAAATGCCTCTATTTTTCTTTTTTTTAATTAATTATTTTTAGAGAGAGAGGAAGGGAAGGAGACAGAGGGGGAGAGAGACATCAGTGTACAGTTATCTTTCACCTGCCTCCAGCTATAGACTTGGCTGGAGACCTGGCTTGCGACCTGGTTATGTGCCCTGGCTAGAAATCAAACCAGTGGCCTTTAGGTTTGCAGGCTGGTGCCTTATTCACTGTGCCACCAGCCAATGCCTCTATTTTTCATATTACATGGATACCTTCTGAACACACCTCACATAAACTGTAGAATCAGTTTGTCAGTATCCACAAAATAAATTTGGGATTTGGATTGGGACTTCACTGAATCTGTAGATGAAGTTGGGATTAACTGACATCATGACAATATTGAATCTTATTCATGAACCTGAAATATCTCTTCATCTATTTAGTTCTTGTATTTTGTTTATCAGAGTTTTGTAGTCTTCCTTATGTAGATCTTATATATATATATATATATATATATATATTTAGCTAGATTTATTCTCCTAAGTATTTAACTTTTCTGGATGCTAAAGTAAATGATGTTGTTTTACTTTAAATATTTAATTTATTTTTAAAGAGAGGGGAAAGGAGGGAGAAGCAAGAGAAACACTGATGTAAGAGAAAAAGATCAATGGGTTGCTTCTTGCATACATCCCAACTGGGCACCAAACCTGCAACCCAGACATGTGTCCTGACCAGGGATTGAACCAGTGACCTTTCACTTTGTAAGACAATGTCCAACCAACTTAGCCATACCAGTTGGGCCTTGATTTGTTTTTTATTTCAAATTAGACTTGTTTGTTTCTAGCATGTGGGAAGGCAATTGACTTGTATATTAACCTTGTATTCTACAACCTTATGTTCACTTATTAATCCTAGGACATTTTTTGTCAATTATTTTGGGGTTTCTACATAGAAGAATATGCCACCTATTAGCAAAGATAATTTTATTTCATCATTCCCAATTTATATATTTTTATATCATTTCCTTATCTTATTGATTAGTTGGAACTTCCAGTAAGGTGTTGAAGGGGAGTGGGGAGAGGAACATCCTTGCCTTGTATCTTATCTTAGTGGGAAATCTCCCAGTTTCTTACCATTAAGTATGATTAGGATGTTTCTGTAGCTCAAGTTAAGGAAGTTCTAGTAAGTTGTTTTTTTTTTTTTTTAAATTTTATTGTTGTTGTATTACATCCATCCCCTTTTCTAGTAAGTTTTTAATTTTAATTATTGTTCAACTCCAAAATTTCTGTTTGATTAAAAAATAATTTATATCTCTTTATTCATATTCTCTTTTTTGGTAAGACATCATTTTTATATTTTCTTTGAATCCTTTGTACATAGTTTCCCCTAGTTCTTTTTAATAATAGCTGATTTAAAGGTTTTGTCTAATAAATTCAACATCTGGGTTTCCTCAGGGACAACTTCTGTTGATTGCTTTTTATTTCCTGTGTATGGGCCATACCCTCCTATTATTTGTATGTTTCATTGTGTTGGGAGGGCAGTAAAAACTGGGAATTTTATTTTATTTTATTTTATTTTTTTGTGTTTTTTTTTTTTGTTTATTTATTTATTTTTTAAATTTTATTGTTGTTGTATTACATCCATCCCCTTTTTGCTCCCCTCTGTCCCTCTCCCC
>PVIW01016331.1:0-16995 GCA_004026585.1 Noctilio leporinus | reverse complement strand
TTTTTTTGGTCTGGGAAGCTCCTTATTTCTCCTTCTATCTTGAATGAGAGCCTTGCTGGGTATAGTATTCTTGGGTGCAGGCCTTTGTTTACCATTACTTGAAATATTTTTTGCCATTCCCTTCTGGCTTCAATTGTTTCTGTTGAATAATCATTTGATAGCCTTATTGGAGCACCTTTATATGTTATTTGTCATTTCTCTCTTGATGCTTTTAGGATTCTCTCTTTGTCTTTGAAATTAGCCATTTTAATAATAATGTGCCTTGGAGTTGGTCTGTTTGTGTTGATCTTCATTGGGACCATCAGCTTCCTGAACTTGATTAATGTTTTTACTCATCATGTTAGGGAAATTTTCTATCATGACTTTTTTGAACAGGTTTTCCATTCCTTGTTTCTCTTCTCCTTCTGGTATCCCTATAATACAGATGTTGTTATGTTTCATGTTGTCCTGCATCTCTCTTAAATCCTCTTCAATCTTGTTCAGCCTTTTTTTATTCTCTTGTACTGTCTTGGAGTATTTGTCTACATTATCCTCCAACTCGTTGATCTGGTCCTCTGCTTCCTCTAGCCTACTGTTGATTCCTTCTACTGTATTCTTCAATTCAGAAATTGTATTCTTCATTTCCTCCTGACACTTATTCATAGTTTCTATAACCTTTTTCATGCTGTTGTAGCTCTCAGTAAGTTCCTTGTAACTTCCCTGGAGTTATTTGTAGTTCTCCTGGAGTTGTTTATAGTTTTCTTTGATGTGGCTGAGCTCATTGAGCTTCTCTATTGTCGTTCTTTTGAATTCCTTATCTGATATTTTGCGTGCCTCTGTGTCATTTTGTGGTCTTTCTGGGGATTCTTCCATTCCTTTTGGTGATGGACTGATTCTTTTTTCCCCCATTTTGGGTGTCTGTTGTTGCTTGCTTTTTATTTTTATTTATTTTTTGTTTTTTCCTTGGATTAACCTGCAAGGATTAACCTTGCCTTAGTTGAGCACCCTTCTGTGTTAGGAGATTTGTGGATTTCAATGTTGCAGTCTTCCAGATTTTCTCCACTTGCTGTTCTTGGTGTGTCCTCTATTTTGGCTGTCTGGTTGCATTCTAGACTTGTGGGCTTTTATCAGGAAAAAAAAAAAGGAAACGAAAAAAAAGGAAAAAAGAAATAAAAATGATAATAATAATAAGAAGAAAGATGGCTATTTAGATGGCTGTTTAGATGGCTGTTCACCCTTAATAATCCCTGATTTGTCCAGATGGATCCATTACCTGTGGGCCTTTGGTATATATATATATATATATATATATATATATATATATATATATATGTGTGTGTGTGTGTGTGTGTGTGTGTGTGTGTGTGTGTGAGATAAGCAAAAAGGGTTTATTTGGCTCTTCACCCTTAATGATTCCTGATTGGTCCAGGTGGAGCTGGGACCCCTGGGCTTACATCAGAGAGAGAGAGAGAAGAAAAAGGAAAAAATCATAAGAAAAAGAAAAAACAATATTATTAAAGAAAGGGTTTAGGTGTCTGTTCACCCTTTATGATTTCTGATTGGTTCAGGTAGTGCCAGCTTTAACAGGAAGAAAAGGGGGGAAAAAAAAGGAAGGGAAAAAAAAAACAAAAAAGGAAGAAAGAAAAGAATAAAAAAGTGTTTTGGTGGCTGGGGAAGGGAGGAATACTTAGATTGAGAACTGGGAATGTGTTGTAGCCAGAGAATGAATAGAATTTAGGTCAAGAGTAGGGGGAGGGTCTTGGGTATTTAGGTGGATTGAGATAGGGGGGATTAAAAATATGTGAGAAGTAACTTTTGAAAAGGATATGTTGGGGATTAATAGTTCATGTAGCTCTTGGTATAACTCAGGTGCTTGAGATTAGCAGCAGTCCATTTCCTGAGGCTACCTTTTTTCTTGGTCAGGTCTTTGCAGTCTACAGTCTAGCTGGTCTTGGAATGGCAGGGCCTCTGATTGTCACAGTCAGGGCTTATTCTGAGTGTCAGTCCCCAGGTAGGCTGGGCCTTCCATAGCCTAGCTGGGTTTTAGGGCTTCCGTTATTCTTGGGACCTGCAGGGTGTCCCCTCCAATTCCTGGCAGAGATTCCTGCCTCTGATGGTCCCCTGGCACCCCTGCAGGGCAGCCTATAACCTTGCTAGTTCCTGTGGTTACTGGCGTTGCCCCCACAGTTCCCAGAGGAGGCAGCCCCCGTCCGCCAACAGTGTTCAGGGTCTGCCAACACTGCCTAGCTCCCATGGGTGAGAGCCAATCCTCCAAGCAGACCAACCCTCCGAGGAGTCCTTTATGCTACCTCTGTGATGCGCCTCTTCCAGTCATCTGCGGCCTTTGTCTCTGGCAATGGGCAGGTCAGTTGCCCCAGCTACACATTCCCAGCTTGCAGTTTGGAGTTTCTGCAGGGACCTGGGGGCCTGTGTGGGTGTGCATGGCTGGGCCTGCCCCCTTGCAGGGGCTTCAAGCTGCTGTTTCCCTGGTGGCCCAGCAGCACCATTTTTGGTCCTCTCACTGCCCCAGCAGGTGCCCTTCCCTGCTCCCCTGCTCCTGCTCCCTGCAGGTCTCTTCTCCTCTGCCTCTGACCCAGTGAGGAGCTTCTTCTCCCTGTTGCTGGAGTGAGGCTCTCACAGTCCCTCCCCTGCAGGAGTTCAATTCCTCATTTCATACGGCATTTGCCCTTGCTGCCTACATTTCACTGTTCAGATTTCTAGTCACCAGGAAGCCTGGAGCTGGCTTCAGTTAAACGTGCCCCTGTAGGTAGAGCCGCCACTGCCCAGAGCTGACATGGGCCCACCAGCCGGTCTGTCCGGAACCCCCTCACCTGCTCTCCTGCAGGTCTCCGCTGCCTCTGGGGTGTGCTCCCCTGAGTCCAGATGCTGACCACTCCAATTCTTAGGGACGTGAAGATGTCTCATGCTCCCTATCCTGTCCTCCAGCTGCTCTGGTACTCAAGAATACCATCAGCACTACTCTCTACCCTGTCACCATCTTTTCTTGCAAGATCACTTTCTCTTCTTTTTAAGGGGCATAATGTTTTGTGGCGAGGATGGAGCACATCTCACTGTAGGGTTTCCTATTCTATTGCTTCATTTTTCATAAGAATTCAGCTTTTTGTTTGTTTGTTTTAGAATTCAACTTCTTGTAAAGAGTTGTTTTTACTGTTCTCCTAACCCGGAAGGAGAGGGTTCATTGTAGAATAGATGGACAGCAAACTCAGGGAAAAAAGTCAACAGGTGATCACATGAAATTGACAGAAAGCACTTCTGATAGAGGCTGTGCTGAGTTAGGACAAACACAAATAATTTCCATGCTTGTGGCCCCCTGCCATGGTCTCATGTCCATGCCAGAAGCAGCATGACAAGGAGAAATGGGGAGGTGGAGACACAGTCTCTGTGATGGGGGCAGGGCTGAAGGGGTCCTGGGTCTCACAGTGACCAGGTGCACATACAGGTCATACCTGTCTCATCCTGGAGTTCCTAGGACAGGGACACACATCCTGCCCTTGCACCATGTCTCCAAGGAACTAAGAGATTGTGACAGAAAGGAGGTTCAGGAGAGTCAAGGAGCAAGGACAATGTGATAGTTATAGAGGCGTCTAACAGTTAGTTTCAGTCCAAGGAAGCAGACTTGAAACACAGGAAGAGCCCATGTCCCATGGCTGCTGGAAGCTGGACCAAGCTCATACGGACAGTCCAGTTTCAAGGCCAGCTGGCAGGAGGGTCACATTGGTCCCCTGCAAGCCTTCAATGGTCAGGCAAGGAACCCTATTCTGCTGAGGGTGATCTACTTCACTTAGTTTACTGACTCAAAATATATTAATGGAAAACCAAGATAATGTGGGATACACATTGCCTATCAGGTGGATCCCTAAATTAATGGTCACATTACCCATGTCATGGCTTTTCTTGTGTCAGATAGGCTTCTGGTGCCCTAAGCACCTCCTTGTGTAAAGATATACCTTTGGGGTCCTGAGTGACCTCTATTGTCATGGGCTCCCTGGTGTTCCGTTGTCCCCTGCTGCCCTGAGTGACCCCTTGTGTTCTAATGCCTTCTTGTGTCCTCAGCACCCATAGGTGTGTCCTTGGCTTTCATGGAGCTCAGCTGTTGAAAGAACTGGTTCCTGGATGTTTCTGGGTCAATGACTAACTGGCTTTGATAAGGTGGTGCATAATTACTTTACCACTAGGGCCTGTAATGTGTCCTTTCAGCCACTGGAGACCTCTTCCTGGGGGCTGCCTCATGCACTTCCAGGTAGCACTGTTTTAAGAGACAATTTCCGAGATGGCACAGGTGAGGGAGAGGGTCTGCCAAGGTTGCACTGCCATGGAGCTTGACTCCTGCAGTCTCATCTGGGACAGGGCACCTGGGGACAAAAAAGAAAGAAAAAGCAACAGGGTTAATCATTCCATGTCTCTATGAATGCTTCTGTGCACCATCAGTTCTCTAAGTGACCCGCCCTGCAGGAGATCCAGCACAGGAAAGAAGATGAGGAAGGAGACAGGCATATCACTGTGTCAGCTAAACCAAGCAGGTTCTGCAGCCCCCAGTGGGTTATACCATTTAAAAATGAAGCCACAAAATGCATCTGCCTGAGCATCGTTCACTGATCAAAGGCCTCAGTTGTGCACAGCCCACTGGAGCACAGCTCTGGTTGTGCAGTCAGGTTCCTCCAGAGCCGTGTCCATGGGCAAGTTGGATACAAGACAGAGGCAGACACATGGGTGCTCACAGGCAGACCCTGAAAGTGGGCATTAGTAGTCTTACCTCAATTCCAGAATGTGTATACCAATATTAATTGATTGGATTTATTAATTACATTAGCCAACATGAGGGCCAGTTATACACCTGCCTTCCTCTAGACTACAAGGACAGAGGCAGGGTCCCTATGTCCCAGGGTTCACATTCCAGGTGCTTCTGAGTCAGACACACAACACCCAGCTTCAAGCCCCAGGCCACTGGATGAACCTGGGGGCAAAATGGGCACAGGTGAATGTCCTCAGCCCCACCAGCCACCCAGTGTAAAGGAAACAGGTCTGAGTTTGCAGTTTGCTTGCAGATGAGGGTGCCATGCTGCTGAGCACAGGGAGGTGTTGCAGCATCTCTGCAGGGCCAGGGCTGGAGCAGTTCAACATCCAATTTTTCAGGTGGGTGGATGGATGCACTTCCTTCTAAATAGATCCCAGATGCTACTCAGCACAGAGGGCTGGCTCATGACAGATGAATCCTATATACAGGGCTTCTTAGGAGAGGTTTTTTGTTTGGTGATGCTGCTTCACACAAGGTACAGGACTATGCTTCTTCTGGAACTTTCTGCTGCAGCACCAGCTAGTTGCATCCTGGGTCCACTTGCCCTCAAGCTTGTATCTTGCCCTCTGTGCTTGAGCACAAGTGTGTTGTCCCCACAGGCAGCTGCACCTATAGCTGGGGCAGCACATCACCATTATCTGCACATCCAAGCGTCACTGCATGTCAGCTCATTGGTGTGGGACCACTATCCAGTGCTGACCCCTGGGCAAAGCTAAGCTGACACCTAGGGGATCAAAGGTTGGCAGTTTCTTGTGCTCCTTGAGTCTGGGGGTTGACAGTGACACCTGAAGGAGGACAGAGTGATATCCCCAGTGGTGCCCATAGAAGGGCCAGATCACTTCAGGCACTGGTGTGTTCCCAATGGAGCACCCATCAGAACAGCTGTGGGGTCCCTGCAGATGGGCAGGTCCTCACACCTGAACCATCCCCACAGGAAGAATGGGAAGAACCATGCACCATCACAGCCTGGAGTCCCTCACTAGATGCCCCACAGACCCAACAGGAAGAAGACTCTGACAGTGAGTGGGAATGCGATCACTTATGTCACTACTAGTGATTGACTGGGCTCACCACCACACTCCTTGCTGTATGCAGGATACATTGAGAGCAGGGGGCTGGTCACAGGGTGGTCACCTGCAGGGTGGAAATAAGTGTTTCTAAGTGGTAGACCCAATGCCTTCATCCACATCATTACCAATTTTTTCCTGATTCACTTTAGGGTCTGATTATTACCCAGAAAGAGGAGACACTGTCCCACATGAGCTCTTCATCACCAGCTACCCTGTTTTCTTTTGCTGTCCATTCTGAACCCAAAAGGATATCCAAGGTCACTTGCAGAGCAGGGCCCTGCTGGGCCAATGGGGCATTGCTCTTGCAGACCAGACTCTCCAAGCTCTCAAATGCCTGTCCATCTTCCTTCTGAAAACAAAACTTGCAGTGGTTTCTAAGAAGATCTGATACAGGGTGGGAAAAAGGGTCAAAGGCTCTGACAGAAGCAGTGAAACCTACCTGGTCCCTTGCAGTGTGGGAATGAAGACCTGCCCCAAGTTGTGGCCAGAGCCCACGTGCAGTTTTGGGGTTTCGACAGGAGCCCTGGCTAGTGGTGGTGGTGTGAGAGGTGTCACCATCTAGATATGGTCATATTGATGCACGAAACTGGCCCCAAAGATCAACAAAGGGTGCAGAGAAAAGGCCCTTTTTTTTCTATTCAGACATTATGTGATTATTTACACAGAAATTCTTTAAAATTCTTACAAATGTATAAATTGAAAATGATTAGTATACAATCTTCAAGAAACAAAAAATAAACTGGGAAAGAAAAAAAAAAACTGTGATGATATAAAAATAAGCAAAAACACCTTAGGAGACATGTAAAATTTGATAGAAATGTACCGAAGTTTTTGATCCAATCATCCACTGATGGGCACTAAGGCTGTTTCCAGCACTTGGCTATTGTAAATAATGCTGCTATGAACATAGGGGTACATAGGTTCTTATTAATTGGTGTTTCAGGATTCTTCAGGTACAGTCTTAGTAGTGGAATCATTGGATCAAAAGGCAGTTCCATTTTTAGTTTTTTAAGGAAACTCCATACTGTTTTCCATAGTGGCTGCATCAGTGTGCATTCCCATCAACAGTGCACCAGGGTTTCCTTTGCCCCACATCCTCAGCAACACTTGCTGTTTGTTGATTTGTTGATGATTGCCTTTCTAACAGGTATGAGGTGGTATCTTATATGGAATACTACACAGCAGAAAGAAGGAAGGAACTCTTCACCTTTGAAACAACATGGATGGAACGAGAAAGCATTATGCTTAGTGAAATAAGCCAGTCAGTGAAAGACAAATACCATATGATCTCACCCATTAAAGGAGAATAATGAACAAAACAAACAACAAGCAAAACAGTCAATAGACCTTCAATGGCAAGGGAGAAGGGTGATGGGGGATGGAGGAAGAAGAGGCAAAGAAGGGGAGCAATTTAGACAAGAACCTAGTATGGAAGAACCATGGACATGGGCAACAAGTGGGATTGACTTTGTGGGGGAATGGGTGGGTGGTAAAAGAGACAGAGGGGAGCAAAAAGGGGATGGATGTAATATAACAACAATAAAATTAAATTTAAAAAAATAAAATAAAATAAAAATTGATATAATGCCCAAGATCTGTTCACTGAAAGATATAAAATGTGGTTCACAGAATGAGTAACAGAAGAGATAGTCCATACACTGTATTTGTGGGCAGAAAATTCAACTGATCTTAAGATGACTTTTGTTCCTAAATAAAATTCATAGTTTCCATTCAATACCAATCAAACCCAACATGTTTTTGAAATAAACAAACTTCTATTAAGAACCCTGTGAGAAAGCCCTGGCTGTTAGCACAGTGGTTAAGGCGCCGACCTGCGAAACCAAAGGTGGCAGGTTCGATTCCCCAGCCAGGGCACATAACAAGGTTGCAATCCAGGTCTCCAGTCAGGTCTGTGGCTGGAGGCAGGTGAAAAGCAACCATACATTGATGTCTCTCTCCTTCTCTGCCTCTCTCCCTTCCCCTCTTTCTAAAAAATAATGAAATAAAATCTTAAAAAAAAAAAAAAAAAGAAGAAGAACCCTGTGAGAGTGCACAAGAGCTTGGGTAGCAAAATATCTTGAAGAATATATTTGGAGTGACCCATGCTTCCAGAGATGGAGAGTCACCTAAAGCAGGGGGTTTAAATTCACATGAAATTGGAACGGAACAGGCAGAGGACACAGGCTGGAGCCCTGGAGAATCCAGCATTCACTTTATGACAAGGTGCAGGTGATGGGCTGGTGAACAGCTTTACAGTCAGTCACCTCTTTTGGGGGTTCAAAGAGTTTCAGCCATGCTGGATGATTGATTGTTTCTTTCAGAGCTAAACAAACTCTCACAACAGGGCCCAGCAACCGTGTTCCTTAGTATTTACCCAAAGGAGAGTAAGAACTATGTATGTCCAGGCTGAAAACCTGCACATAGTGTTTATAGCAGATTCATGTGTATTTGCCAAACTAGGAAACAAGCAGTATGTCCTTCAGGAAGTGCATGGATCATTTGCTGTGGCCCATCCTGAAAGTGGACACTGCAGGTGGAAACACTGAGGGTGAGAGGAAGTGTGAAGTAGAGATGCCTGGAGAACCAAATCCAAGCAATGCTTTCAAGATGAGCAAATGACCATTGAGGATGAAGGCAAGGAAGAGGTGGTGCAGAGTGAGATGGAAGAGAACATAGGTTGAAGTTGACATCCCAACATGTGGTACAACATGGAGGCACATGTAAGAATTGACTGAGTAGACCTAAAACTAGAATGATACATCTGGTTTGTTTGACATGTGCAGGTTTTTGTGTTTGTGGTAGATTTTGTAAGTACAATAAATTTCATTGATATTTTTGGGGAGTGTTGTCAATAAAAGGTAAAATCAGTTTATATCTCTATAGTACAGCATATATGCATTTAATCTAGAATCTTTGTCTTTTGTTCAACTCCTTAGGTAGGACACTTAGGTCATTTCTTTTCTTGTTTGTTAAACTACTTTAAATCAGTTTTTAAGCTGTGAATTCCTCTCGCTTTGCTTCTTCGTGCTATTTAGAACTAAATAGGAAATACCTGGTCCTGTCAGTGGGGGCATTTATAACGTTCCACATGCCCAGGCCACCCAGCCCTTCTTTGATTGCTTGCTCATTTAACTGCCCATGGAACTGTATCTCATGGGGCCACCTGGAGGTTCTCTCAGCACTTTGGAGAGTTGTTGCAGGTGCTCTGAGCCCAGTCATCAGTGTGTCTACACCTAACACAGGCCTGTCCTGCTGTAGAGTCTGAGTGATCAGATATCACTTGTTTGCACCCCATGAGCTCAAAAGTGGGGAGTAGGCTCCAGGTCACCTGAGTATACCTGACCCTGGGTTATCAAGGTGGTCTGACCCAGGAGATGGACATGAGGGGATGGGGCTGGAAATAAGAGAGTGGAGCCACATTTAGTGGGTGTTTGAAAGTAGAAGACAGAGGTGATAATGGGGCAGGTTCCTGAGGATCCTGGATAAACAGCAGAGGGTGGGCAGGAATCAGGTCCTCATGAGACAGGTGGTTTCTACACCTGAACCTGAGACTTGTTGAGATCCCCAGGATCATGTTCAGACACTTGTGGGATGCTGTGAGCTCCCAGTTACAGGGCTCCATCTCTGGGCTTGCCTCCTGCCTCTGTCTTGGGGACACACTGAAAGCTGGTCTGGCCCCCAGGCTTCTTGCTTCTCCATCCAGGACACTCATGGGAACCTTAGAAATAGTTGAAATTTGAAGATCAATGTGCAGCCATGTGAATAAGAGCTAAATGTCCTACCTCCCTAAAGAGGACAGGGATCCTTATGGGGCAGAGTGTGGGGTTGATCATTCCCATACCCTTGGGATAGTTCTTGTTGTGCGAAGAAGAAAGTGTGACTCAGCACATGGACTCAGAATTGCCAACTCGGTTGCACTGGAGTGTGGGGGAGTCATTCTCAGCCAAGGCACTGTTCATATCCTAACTTTTTTTTTTTTTTGCCAATCAGGGAAAACAGGTTATATAAGGCTAGGATGACAGTAAGGACCCAGATGAGAAAACAACCATAGTTTCAAACACAGATACTTCCTATGTTTTTGCCTGTGGAGAATGAAAGAAATTTGGGACACATAGAAGAAAGCAGGGCTTACCCCTGGGAAAATAAAAAAAATAAATCATTGACTCAAAAGGGAAGCCTTTCTATAACCCCTCTGGGAACCAGCTTCTGAGCTCAGCCCCTCCATTTAGTGGCAATGACTTTCCTGGTGTCCTGGGTGCTCCCTGGTGATACTGATGTCCTTTTGTGTTCTGAGTGGCCCCTGGTGGCACTAATGTTTCCTTGTGGTCTCATTGTCCCCTGGTGGCACTGGTGTCCTATTGTGCTCTGAGCACCTACTGGTGGCACTGATGTCTCCTTGTGCTCAAGAATGCCCATGAGTATTACTGATGTTTCCTGATGTCCTGAGCACCCTCTACAGCCCAGCCCTCCTGTCACCCTTAGGGAGATGTGTGTCTGGGCTCCCACTAACTTTCCATCTAAATTCATGTCCAGTCCCACCCTCTGGCACACCCTGTAACTGTTACCTAGTTCCCTCACGTGATCCCCCCAGGGTAGGTTTTCTGTCACTCTCTTCATGGTAGCAAGTGGCCACAGCAGATGGTTGGGACCTAGCTTCACTGAGGGTCCTTTCCTTCTCCATTTCCTCTGACTGTGATACTGAGCGGGGGCATAAGGTGAGCAGAGGGCTTGGTTACCCTGAGGATTTACCTCTTGCTACCTCGTCTCTGAGTAGCTGGCTACAGTCTAGAGTTCTCAAGGTCCCCCGTCATGGTACTACATCTCCCATGAGGTGGTGACTCCAGGAAGGAGCTGCACACAGGCAAAGGCATTCAGATGCCAGGCTGGTTCTCCTACAGCCTGGGTTTTGGGGGCCAGAGAGACTTCAGGCATATGAGGCACGAGTAACTGTTTTGGCCCCAACATCTGGTGATGATGACTCACGATGACCATATAGCTTTGCAGGTGAGTGACCCCCCACCTTTGTCCTTCCTGGTTGTTATTACCAAGTCTACCTGGAATAAGTGCTTCTCTCCATAGTCACCATGGACATGCACTATGGGGTCTGGAAGGTGTTATGAAGTTAGATGATTTGCCTATGAAATAAACACCTCCAGGATTTCCAAAGGCTGTACACATAGTTCCTCACATAGTGGCAGACACCAATGCAAGAGGACCCACATATATTTTGGGTTACAAAAAAGAGAGGCACCCTCTATTCTCTCAAGTGAACACCAGTACAGACTCTAGGCTCACTAGTACACTCTATGCAGAGCATTTAGGAAGTGTAAAAAACCCTCTTGTGGGTTCCAACTCAGTTTATACTCTATACAACAATGTGTCAAAATGTGTTCAATTCTTGGTAAGTCTAGTGCACCACAGGAGCTCAGGTCCAGGCAGTTTCACTTTGGATTCAATGTGACTGAAAAATTATAGTGGGGCATTGAAGAGGGAATTTAGACCAAGTTTATTCTTATGGTGAGATGGGAACACAGGATTGCATTTATTCTCCTGGAGGCAGGTAAGACAGTAACAAATTATCTTCACCACCTGAACAAAAGGGGTTCATATATATAAAAACAGACAAAAGTGGTACTCGGCCAAACAAAATAGTGAGCATGCAGCACTTACATATGAATGTGTTCTCTTAGATCAAGGTGATCTGGGAAATACACACCCATGGAGGCAGGTATTCTGGCTACAGTTATCTTGACATGACATTTATGTAGTTTAATTGACTCTATGTTCCAAAGCCTTGGTTTCGGGTGCCACATCACCATCATAATCATAGTGTAAGACATCCAACCACCATGGATGATTATGTGGTGCCTGCAAGTATGTTTTATAATATGTATAAAAACAAAATGTATAGTCCTCCGCACTCATGTTGAGGGTTAATTGTGATTAGAAATGAGCCTCATGATCTTGATCCTTCTCCACTTCTATATAGTATATGCAGAAGAAATAATCTCATCATGGTGGTTGTTCTGCTGAGACATTATTTATTGTTATCAATTACAGCCAGTCAATTATTTGGGATAAGGTTTGGTCTGTATTATGATGAGGAAACATGTTTGCCAGAGAAGGGCCACCTACAAATGAACAGGGACCTGTGATGACAGATATCTTCAGTAACTGCTCCTTGGAGCATGCAGCAAATATAGTTAATTATGGTGGAAAACACTGCACCTACTAGAATGGATTTGAGTATTCAAATACAAGCCTGACATCTGTTTGATATGGAGCCTCTGTGGAGGATGATGGAGAGCCGTGTGACTGTGGAGCCTTCAAGCAGTTTCACAGCAATCCATTCTGCAGAAGTGACTGCACCTTAGCAACTGGGAGTGATTTTCTCACAAGCCCGTGTTGCACAAAGTGTATCTACTTACCCCCTAAGGATGTTCTGCAGACTAGTCAAAATCATATGTGATCTTTCAGAGAACTACTTCATGCATGATTTCATATGTCCTCAAGATGTTTATCTGTGAGATGGAGCCCCATGTACTGAAGACAACTCCTGCTATTATGGAAATTGTACTCAGCACACTGAGCACTGCAAGGAGATCTTTGGCAAAGTCATGTTGAATGGTTCAGATGCCTGCTTCAGAATAAATACAAAGGAACACAAATTTGGACAGTGTACAAATGATAGGCACTACAAAACCTTTCATTGTGCTGACAGTGATGTTAAATGTGAATGTCTAAAGTGTACCAATGTCACTCATCTGCTTCAATTGTGGGAACGTTCTGTATTTCATCTGTCCCTGATAGGTGGGTCATTATGTTTTGGGGTAGACTTACACCTGGAAAATACCCAACTGATGTTGGTCATGTGAGACTTGGTACCCCTGTGGTGATGGAAAGTCTGTGTCAACAGTACATGCAGTGGTTCTGTGGCCAACCTAAACTACAACAACCCCCTTCAAAATGCAACCTCAGAAAAATTTGAAACAGTAAAGGGAACTACCATTGCCATGTGGGCTAGGACCCTCCACATCACATGAGAATGTTGCAGGAGGCAGTGTCCACAGTGGACCCCCCCCCAACAAGAATGAGGTCAGTTACACCACATGATTTTCCCTGTTGTAATAGAGGGTGGGCTTTGTGCACATGAAGGCCTTCCAAGATGCCCTCCTTTTAAAAGTATCCGCAAATGTGCAAACTGTTCCTACCACTACAGTCAAGGAAGTGACACTTGATGGAAAACTAAGCAGCTTTCCATCAAATGTGCACCAACCAGAAATATAGAGGAACATTTTTAAAAAGTCACCACAAGGCCCTGGCTGGTAGCACAGTGGATAAGGCACCAGCCTGCAACCCAAAGGTCGCAGATTCAGTTCCCAGCCAGGACACATAACCAGGTTGCAAGCCAGGTCTCCAGCCAGGTCTGTAGCTGGAAGCAGGCAAAAGACAACCATACATTGATTTCTCTCTCCCTCTCTGCCTCTCTCCCTTCCCCACTCTCTAAAAATAATAAATAAAATCTTTTAAAAAATAAACAATAAAAATAAAAATAAAAAATAAAAAGTCACCACAACCAGCTGTGGAGCTGAAGTCCACATTTCTCCACATTTGCAGGGCCCTTCCCTGAATCACAGGGGAGTGAGGGGTATGGCCATTTTCCCAACTATGACATGAAGCTTGAAAACTGAATGATGTACCTCTACAACATTTGTAATATTTCAGAGCCCAACCTCTGGCCTGGAGAGGAGACATAGTCAGCAGTTGCTCTGGACCTGCGGCCACCAGACTGAACATTAGGGACCATTGTCACCATTCTTTTAGGCCAGTTCCTGACAAGTCCCCTCAGCAGGGCTCATGAGGACTGAGGCCACCCCCATTCTGTAAGGAGTGCCTCATCAAACAAATGGGATTCAGGGAACTGGTGTGCTCCTCCCAACTAACACAATTGATTCCCCATAGGCATGGCTGTGGGCATAGGGTGGAGAGCATGATTCACTGTCCACTTAGGGACACCAGTGCCATCCTGGAGAGCATCCTTCCCCATGTCAAGGTTGTGATCATTCAGTGGCATTCAGTCCTAAAGGAGGGAGCAGAGATGGTCAACACCTCTGACCCTCTGAGGAAGCCCACACCATCATTCCCCAGATGCTCTCCTGCACCTGTCAGAGCAGGGCATGACATGTGCCGGCTGAGCAATGTGAGTTCCATGCATCATGCTGACAACAGGCTGTAGAGCTAGAGGTCCAGACCCCTGAGTATCTAAAGAGCCTCCAATAACATAGTACTTTAGCCCTGGCTGCTATGGCTCATATGGCATGTGAATAGAATGGTCACTTGTTTAAGTCTAATTCTGGATCAGGGCACATGCCTGACTTGGGGTTGGGTTCTAGTGGGGGGCATGCAAGAAGCAGCCAATTGATGTTTCTCTGCCACTTTTCTCCCTTTGATCCCCTCTCTCTAAAACATAAAATGAGATATTTAAATATATTATTTACATTACAATGTAAATATATATATATATGTAAAATATATGTATATATATTTTATTTTACATGAACATTTAAAATTACATATTTCCACTATGTAGGACTGGTGCATCCTATGGACTTTGAAATCCAAATATCCCCACAAATGCAAGGACCAGGGACACTGATGGGCAGAGACATCCAGGGATGCTAGAGGATGGAGTTGGAACATGTGACTGTGCCCATCCTTCTTTAACCTCTCTTCTGTGACTGGTTATGTGGGGGGAGCAGCGAAGAGTAAGCAGGGCCCCAGACCCAGAGAACTCAGGGTTTAGGTCAGGCTAATGGACAATTAGGCTGGTATGTGACAGTGGGTTATGTTAAGGTGTATTTACACCTCCACCCAGTAAGTGATGAGCAAGATGGTAATGTGCAAAATGGAGGACAGAGACCTGAGGGGTGGGCATCCTGGGGAATGATTATAACCCTGCCATGTGAGGTGTGCCTGTCAGAAAGGACATGTGTGAGGAGATTGTGTGCATGTTGAAGGCGAGGGAACCTGAGCACAGAACATGGGGCTGGACAGGTTGGACTCTCCTTATTACAACATATTCACCACAGGGAAGATGGGAGCCCTCAGGGTGGTTCATTGCCAAGGAAGAAAAGGGGCACACAGTGTGGAATCTCACCTGCAGACAATTTGATTCATTCCATGCTGTCTGTACTGAGAATGTGGAAAATCAAAGCCACAAAGAAGGAAGAAGTTTCCTGGGATATAGCTGAGAGTTTTGAGAAGAAACTCCTGCTCCCAAGCGGAAGCCTCTTTTTTCTCCACCAGGCCCATACTTGCCCCTGGGGCTGCTCTCTGTGCTCAGGGTTCCACAGCGCCCTCTGGTGTCCTGAGCACCCCCTGCAGCCCAGCCCTCCCTCCTGCAGGAGGGTTCATTTCTGGGCTCAGGTTGACTTCCCCTCATTGTGTCTCTCAACAGTAATATGGGCCACATCCTTGGCTCTCAGGCTGTTCATCTCCAGGTACAACATGTTCTGGCAATTGCACCTGCAGATGGTGAATTGGTCCTTCTCATAGGTTGCATGATACATGGTCCCTCCATCTGCATTATAGTATGAGGCCCTCTCCAGCCCTTTTCCTGGAGCCTGGCAGACACGGTTCATCCAGTAGGAATTAAAGATGAATCTAGAGATCTCCTCCCCACTCCAGACTCCACCGTCTGCACCTCAAACTGGATAGATAGCCTCAAACACAGGAATGTCCTGGTCAGGAACCTGTCCCCTATTCACTATTCCGCTCACTCATATCCACTCTCATACTCAGTGTCTCTCAATCTTCATAACTTACCTCTTAAAACTGCAATAAATAAAATCCAGCTGAACCCAAATTTTATGGTGAGTGGTCTGAGTTCTATCCTGACCAGGCACTGGAAACACCTGGGAATGGTGGGCTGGGCTACCATCTCAGAGCAACAAAGTAGAAGCTGAGCTGCTTTTCATGAGCAAAGGGGCCCTATCTGCATGTCCTAATACTATATAAGGAACTCTGGACAAAGGACAAAGACCCAAAGTATTACTCATCCAAGGATTCATATCTATTAAAAATTACTCCCCACATTTGACCCTATGCCCTCCCTACATACACAACTGGCCCAGGAGATGGATACATGACCTAGTAGAGCATATTTTTATTAAAAATAAAAATGTATTTAAAATGAGAGATGTCTTAGCAAGTCTTCAGGTATGAATATACCAAGATAACTCAACCCTCATGACCAGAGGATGAGTTCAGTTGTAGGAGATTCATTGTCAGGAGACAGGAAATTCCATATGACCCTAATTCTCCTGCAAAGTGATAAGAATATGAACTAAAAACAAGATGTGACCCTAGAGCATGTGTATCCAGTATTGCAGAAAGTGAAGCATCTGTGTGGATCATTGGAGACAGAAGCATGAACTCTATGGAGGAGACAGTGCACCTAGGTCTTGTGCTGGTACTGAATGTCAGCAGCCGCACTGATACATTTTGTTTTTGCTCTCCACACACTGTTATCAAACAATATTCAGACAATCTGGACACAGAAGAAACTGAGACATGGCTCTATCTATTTGGATGAAGAAAGAAGTAGTTTGTCAAGTATCATTGAACTTATAGAAATGTAATTATGGAAAATCTTTTTCTTTTAATTTTATTGTTGTTGTATTATATCCATCCTATTTTTGCTCCCCTCTGTCCCCCTCCCCACCCACCCATTACCCCCAAAGTCAACCCCACCTGTTGTCCATGTCCATGGTTCTTTTATATTAGGTTCTTGTCTAAGCTGCTCCCCTTCTTTGCCTCTGCCTCCCCCCTCCCCCCAACCCCCTTCCCCCTGAACACTGAAGGCCTATTCCTTGTATTCATATACTTAGCTTTGTTTTGCTTGTTGTTAGTTTTGCTCATTACTGTCCTGAAATGGGTGAGATCATATGATATTTGTCCTTCACTGACTGGCTTATTTCACTAAGCATAATACTCTCCAGTTCCATCCATGTTGTTGCAAAGGGTACAAGTTCCTTCTTTCTTTCTGCTATATAGAATTCCATTGTGTAAATGGACCAAAGTTTTTTGATCCAATCATCCACTGATGGGCACTTAGGCTGTTTCCAGCAC
>PVIW01016330.1:0-17000 GCA_004026585.1 Noctilio leporinus | reverse complement strand
GGAGCAGCTTAGACAAGAACCTAGTATAAAGGAACCATGGACATGGACAACAGGTGGGATTGACTTTGGGGGGAATGGGTGGGTGGGGAGGGGGACAGAGTGGAGAAAAAAGGGGATGGATGTAATACAACAACAATAAAGTTAAATAAAATAAAAATAAAATAAAATAAAATAAAAAAGAAAGCCAGTTTCGGCATCACAATTTCATTATTTATTACATGATTTCTATCTGAGTAACTGCACCCCAAGCAGAGGCTGCAGAAACAGTTATGGTTTATTATTTTGGAAGATTTTTATTGTGGCTACAGCTCCCTGTGCAATTTTTTCCCCTGTGCATGCCCATGGCATGTTGCAGAGTTCCTAAACAAATCATTCATGTGTTACTTCTAATCATCTCTCATACATTGAAATTATTATGACAGTGGAATAACTGACCTGTTTTCTTAGTATAGCTCTGTCAAGGATGTTGGGATTCAGAGGGAGGAAAATGGAGAAAATTTCTAGCACAGATGTGGTAACAAGAGAGAGAACTTCCACCCTGACAGAAAACCCTCACCTTCAGCCTCACTGTGCACTGTTTCTGGGGATGATCACTGTGGTCAGAGAGTTCTGGGCTCCCTCCACAATATAGGATGTCCCTAATGTATAATAAACACGTTTTTACCATCAGATTCATGACTCAAAAATATATTTTTCATGTTTACATTCGTCAAATTATTGGCTTAATAGATTTTTGGGACAGACTTATATAATTTTAACAAAGTCTAAGTTATCAACATGATAATAGACCTTTTATTGGGCTTTTAAAAATATCCTCAGAAATTGGTCAGCCTGCATTTTCCATGTTCATTGCTTAAAGCAGCCATACTGAAACAGTCTGTCTGGTACCAGGAGTGCATTGCTGCTAGAAAAATCGCACACAAATCTTGAAGTGTCCTTGAAGCTTTTTAAGGGGAGAATTCTGGGCACATAATGTGTCACATGACACAAATATGCCTGACTGTCATGAACAGGATGTCATTTTAATATGGGTTTAAAGATCCTTCTATTTAGGACCTAGATGGCAGTAAGTACATGAAAGAGACAGCTTATCTCATTTATATAATACATAAATAATTATAAACATGAGTATGCTAAAATAGAAATGTTTAAGATTATGCAGTTACATATAAAGGGAAAAAAAATGTCACTGCAAATTGGAGATAAGAGGATTTGTTGTTACCCACACTCACATGTTCAGTGTCTCTGATGTATTTTGTAACAAAGCCACAGGTCCTAGGAATTAGGTGTTGCACACTTTTGAGGTCATTACTTATCTGGTTACAGCATGACTCACATCAGCTGCCCATTTTATTGGGGCTTCATTTGTCAAAACTCTCAACATTTATAGGAAAGAGGACACCCCTGAATGGAGGATCCCTGGTGATGGACTCTCTGTATGATGAGCCATAGATTCATTGTATAAAGACCCCTGACTCAGTTTGTTACTATCATGATCATTTCATGATCATCATCATCATCATCATCATCATCATTACCTTCATCACCATCATCATTAATTTACTAATTATCATTCACCTCATTTTCTGTGTACATGATAGTTTTCCACATACCATGGTCCTTTATCTAAAAACAAAGCAGGTTTTCTCCCCTTTAAATGTAATTGGGTGATTGAATTCACAACCTAAAAGTGGACCCAAGGACTTCCAAAAAGCCAATGAAATTGGAAATAAAACAGGTTTCATCTAAGACATTGAACCAAGACACCTATTCATTTCTATCATCATCACCACCTCTGCCACCACCACTACTGCTATCATCATTTGGTTACTTATAATCATAATTCTTCTCCTTTTCTATTAATGTGTTTGTTGTTTCTACATAATGACTATTTCCACTATTGATTTTTATAGTTGTTAGGTGGTTTATGTAGGCATATTCTAATTTATTTTATGTTTTGCTGATGACAAATTCAGGTTCCTTCCATCCCCTTTTCCATAAAGGAGATAAGAAAACTTGACCTCCTCTTTCAAGTCATAGAAAGAAGGGAACCACACAATCCTTTGCCCTCCCCCATTACCTGGGCAAGTTAAAAACCTTGAGCCATTCTACTTTTCTCATTTTAAAGTACGTCTGACTCTTCTGTTCTTCCCAAAGATATTTTAACCATGTTCCTGATAAACCTTCCACTTCACCTTCGTGTGTGTGTGTGTGTGTGTGTGTGTGTGTGTGTGTACATATGTGTGTGTGCTGTCAGCCTCAACAACCAAAACAAACTGTCATAGGTCCCTCTGATTCTGTGTGTGCCATCTACTCTTGGTGCTATGAACATGATGACATGACTATGACTGTCACCACAGGATGTTCTTATTATCTGGCTTTGGGTTTAATGCCTCAGTTGCCAGCTGTGTAGGATGTCCTTGTTGTGCTGTTACCTGGCTTGGACACTGAGCTGTGTGGGACTGGGCTATACTATCATGTCCAACACAGCTTCTGGATTAATTTATCACACATGGGTCAGGAGATTTGATGATTTATTGGAGTTGGGCATAAGAGAATCTGAAAGAGACTCTACCTTATGTTCACATGAGGATGTATCCTTTCTTTAAAACACAGTTTTCTAACTCAGAGACTTCAGAAGGGATCACAGACTTTTACAGGCAGATGACACCAGACCGGAAACCAGCACAAACTCTAACTGTGCCTGCTCCTGTGTTCAGAGATCTTGTGGCCCAAGATCTTCATGTAGCTTTATATCTGGGGGCATGCTGACTTCCCTTTATTTTGTGTCTCACACAGTAATACTTGGCTGTGTCCCTGGTTTCCATGCTATTCACTTGCAGGTAGAATGTAATCCTGGATTTATGTGTTTGAGATGTGAATTAGCCCTTCACTGAGTTGCCATAGTTCTGAGTACTTCCATCAGAATTTACTTCACCACTCCATTCCAGCTCCTTCCCTGGAGTCTGGGCGACTCAGCTCACCCAGTTCCTACTGACAAGAAATCCAGACGTCATACAAGAAAGTCTCAGAGACCAAGACATCAGGCCACAGAACTGTCATCCACTAATAAATATCTGTCATATCCATTTATATACTCAATTCCTCTTGTTCTCCATAAACTACCCCTTAAAATAGAACAAGGAAAATAAAACTGAGCTCAAAGCCTATGGTATATGGTCTCTGTCCTATTCTTTCCAGCCACTGGGCATACCTGGGAATCCCACACTGGGCTCCTGGCCCAGAGCTGCAGGATTGGGGCTGGTTGGTTTTCCCTGAGCTGAGAGATCTTATTTGTATGTTCTCCTATTATATAGGGAGCTCTGTGCTTGATTGGTGATGTGAATGACATGGTCCCAGTGGGTGACTTGAACAAGGATTCATGTCTGTTAAGAATTACTCCAAGCCCTGTTTGGTGGCTCAGTGGATAGACGCCAGCCTGCAAAACCAAAAAGACAGGGTACATAACCAGGTCTCCAGCCAGGTCCATAGCTGGAGGCAGATGAAAGGCAACCATATACTGATGTTTTTCTCCCTTTCTTCCTCCCTCCCTGCTCTTCTCTGTAAAAAAAAAAATAATGAATAATAATAATAAAAAAGAATTACTCCATATATCTGAGCCTACGCCCTCCACACTGAACCAACTGCCCCAGAAGATGGGTGCATGACCTAAAAGAGTAAGTTTTCATAAAAACAGATATATTTAAAATGAGAGATGCCTTGGCAAGTCAAAAGATATGAACACACAAAGAGAATTCAACGCTCATAACAAAAGGAAGAACTGAAAGTGCATGAGGCTCATTTTTAAGAGGCAGGAAGTTCTGTCTCTTTACTTATCTTACAAAGTGACAGAGTATGAACTAAGGACACAATGTGACCCTGGAGCACATGGACCCAGTGTTGGAGGAGGTGGAACATCTTTCCAGAACATTGGGAATCAGAAGCATGAACTCTACAGAGAAGCAGACAGTGCTCCCAGATCATATATTTTTTTCAGTGAAATTTGGTGCTGAATGTGCAGCTGCCTCATTACATTTTTGTTTTTATTCTATAGAGTCTGTGTTAAAACCAGATTTAAATATTGTGAACACAGAAGAAACTCAACCATGACCAGGTCTATGTAGGTGAACATGGAGATAGAGATTGTTGTATAGCAATATTAAAATTATTGAATTTTTATTATGACAAATCTTGTAGCCAATCATAAATATAAAATAATATATATAATTACAGTCTTACTTACACAGAGAACATTTTTTTTTTAATATCCATTGATTACAGAATGAATAAATAAGTCAAAGAGCCTACTATTACAGGAGCCAGTGGATGTAAGTTTATATTAAATGGTCCATCTTTGGTGCTTCAACCTTAAGCTAACCCTCAGGATTGGTGTCTATGTGGACATGTGATGTGACTATAATCATGGATTAGTAGAGGATATATGCTGGGGACTCCTGGTTCAACAGTAGTTAATTTCAGAAGAACCATTTGTTTCTCTCACCATCCCTATTCATGTCCACCTGAGACCCATGGGGGTGCTGTCACCATGGCCAACACAGAATGGACATACACTGATTTTGAACCCAATGCACTGAATGTATCAATATGCAAATGGGAAAAAGGAATCCATGCACAGAGATCAATTAACATTAATGGTGAATTAACAATGTCTCAGCTGACACATACAGGAGCATTATTTTTCCCTAAAGTTGTGAGTTCCCTCATTGTTTACTCAGTTCCACTTGCCTTCTTACTTCCTGAAGTAGCCATATAATATTTAGAGTCACTCAGATAAAAAAATTAATCTCTTGCTTGAGCATTTGCCCATGTTCCAGGTTTCTGGTAGGTCCACACACCTATGTTGTGCATCTCCAACAGATAGGTGTAGTAAATAAATCCCATGACTGGGCACTCCATTGTATTCCCTTTATTAGAGAAAATTCTATACAAACCTTCAATTTCTTAGAAACTCTTATGGAGTTTCTGAACTTGATATTATTTGTTGGGGGATCACAGGCCAATATTAAATCTGAAGGTGGGTAACCAGCATGTACTATAATAACAGCACTTTCCACCAGCACCCATTACTCCATCTGAGTTAACTCACCACAAGATTTTGGAAGGTACTGCAGTTCCTATTCTTTCTCAATCAAGAGGAGAGCCAAAAAGTAACAGAGGCCTGGGGAGCATCGTATGATTTGGGGTTCTTTGCAAGCCCAGTGGGCTCTCAAATCTCCTGGAAAACCACCACATGAACAATTTAAGAAAGTCTGCAAGCACTTGTCCACTTGGAGACTGCATAATGTTAGGGTGGAAGTCAATACAAAATGTTCAGTATGAAAGCTAAGGATGAGCTGTAATAACTCATTGTACCAAACAACAGCCTTAACTTGAGATATTATTACACATGAACCTGCAAAGGATAAAACTACAGAGGAATCTTAAGCAGTTATTATAAAATATTAATGTTTAGCCTATGGTTTTAAGCGAAAAAAAAAAAAAAAAAAAAAAGGAACATGTTGTACCTGTCTACCTCACTCAGGTATTTGATGTCTCAAGAGAGCTGCTTTTTGCCATCAGATAATTTAAAACAAATCTTGGTTTATTTCCCTATGAAGCTGAATACATAGGATACATATTCTGGTATTATCTTCAGTCAATCCTGATGTTAATCTTCCAAAGACAGCTGGGGTTGTTTCCTTCTCATGTGCTATCATAAACTTCAAATCCTGGACCAACTGTGAAGGTGAGTCTTGACCCAGGACCAGACCTCAAGGCCTCTTGGAAGCATTTAGATTGTTTAATGCAGCCCCACAATCTATGAGGTGTGAGTATGCTGTATTCATTGTGCTTGGGTTTCCCTGATGTCTGGAAGTCATTCCCTGACAAAAGCTGCTGGTATTTGCATTTCTTACCCCTGCACATGCAGTGACTGATATGATCACCACATAAAATTGTCACATACCAGCATATGCTGTATAGCCAGGACTCACGCACCTCACAGTCATCACCATTCACAATCACTGCAGAGATTAAAAAGAACATTTTTATTTTTTATTTTTTTATTTAACAAATATTTTATTTACTTATTTTTAGAGAGGGGTAAGGGAAGGAAAAAGAGAGGGAAATAGTGATGTGAGAGAGAAATATCAATTGGTTGCCTCTTGCATGCCCCCAACTGAGGGGCTGGCCTACAACACAGGCATGGGCCCTGATCAGGAACTGAACCAGTTAAATAACAAGCATTTAAAGTTTCAGAAATCTCGGACTGCCATGTCCATAGCTCCTTCCACTTGCACTGGTGGTTCATCAATCTCCCCACCCAGACACATCAGTCATTCCTGTGACATGGGAATGGAAGAATCATGCAATTTTCACTTACAACTGTCCTCTGCTGAGTTCAGACAGGAAATATGATGAAAATGTTCTATCTTTTATACCCCTCCTGTCACCCACTGGTTCAAGGTACCTTTCTAGTCCACCATTAAAACAGGCTCTGTAGTCTCCAAAAGAGATATCAGTTGTGGTGAACATGAAAGAAAACTTGTTATTGAACCTCATTGGAAAGAAATGTATCAAGTGTTTTAAAAGCAAATGCTGCAGAGAAACACCATGGAACTCATCTTCGGGTTTAGGTTTATGGGACGGACCAGCTGTCCCCGGATTACACACCGGGTTTGGACGGCGGAGGATGCAAGAAAAAGAGAAGAGACAAAGTTGGGGTCAGGAGGCTCGCCCAAGCCACGAGTCCAGTTTATTAATCACACTAAGCTTATATGCAGGTATTACTGGCACCTGCTCAACTGAAACCAGGAAGCTAAGCTAGCTGCAGAGAACAAGGCATAGTACACTGTCTGCTTTCCATGCTTCATGGGCTACAGGATAAACACACTGGGCTGACTCCCTATACACAGTGTCCGTTCCGAGTCCACCTGGCACTAGGGCTGGCCTTGCCAAACACCCGTTTCTGCTAGCTGGGCCTTGCCAAGCAGACTAGCAGTCACTAACAGGTTTACATCTATGGAATTATTCCATCTGATAGGATGGTTAGTTTAAAAGGGCTCTTTAAAACGATGATTCGAATAGGTCTTGGAGAAGCACCTCATCTGTGAGAGAAGAAACCTGAGCCAAAGTTTCAAATATGTGAAGACTGTGGATAGGGGATAGATTTCACCTAATACATGGGGTCAAGACCCCTGTATAACTCTATCATCATCATTATCATAAGTAGGAAGATTCTAACATTTTACCTTTGCTGACAAATGAAGACTTCTTCCTACCTTTCTCCATGTGCCCTACCTGAAAAATATAAGAAATGTGGTGTCTCCTCTTTAGATGTCGCTGGGAAACAGAAACCAGAAAATCCCTTGTAAGAAGAATTACCCTCCCCCACCACATCAACAAACAAAACTGCTGAGGCAGTTTACTTTCCAGGCTCTACCAAAGCACATCTTCATTTTTGAAGGGCCTTTCCTGTTCCTCCCTGAGATTTCAACTATGTGCTCCAACTCCCCCTGGTGTCTGTGTTTGTGGTCAAACCGAAATCCTCTCCAAGCTGTTCTGGGTCACTCTGCCTTTGTGTGGTGTCATGTACAATTGAGGCTGTGAGGAGAACCCCCAGTCAGAGACTGTCATCACTGGGGTCTTTGTTCTATTGCCTGATGAAATTGTTATATGGAGGGAAAACCGCACAGGAAACCAGCCCAAACCTCCACAGTACCTGTTCCAGGGAGAGTTCCTATTTCAGAGTCCTTGACCGCCCCCTGGTGGTTGCAGCTCCTCCTGCAGGGAGGTTAGTGACGGCTCATGCTGACTCCCCTCACTGTATGCCTCACACAGTGATATATGGCCTGCCGTGTCCTCGGCTCTCAGGCTGCTCAGCTCCATGTAGGCAATGCTCCTGCACTTGTCTGCGGTTATTGTTATTCTTCCTTGGAACTTCTGTGCATAGTGTGTGTTACCATTGTTTGGGTAAACCTGCCCTATCCACTCAAGCCCTTGTCCTGGCACCTGTCGCACCCAGTTAATCCAGTAGCTGGTGAAGGTGTATCCAGACGCCTTGCAGGAGACCTTCACTGAGGCTCCAGGCTTCCTCACCTCAGTCCCAGGCTGCATCAGCTGCACCTAGGCGTGGACACCTGAGGAGAGGAGACAGAATTGGGTGGATATTGCCCTTGACTTCCCTGGTCCCTCCTCAATCCAGGGACTGAGGAGCCCCTTACCGGTAGCCATTGCCACCGGTAATGGCTCTCCAGCTCCAGTCCATGGTGAGGGGCTGTCTCTGTGGAGGAGGGTGTAGCTGTGGGTGATACGCTCAGGGCACAGACAGACCCACATTTAACCCAGTCTACTTCTTCTCATTCGCATATTCATGAGGCAGAGTACTTCACAGCCAAATGTTTGACTTCACCTGAGAGAAGGATGAGGACACTGGGGCCATGCTCAGAGGGAGTCTGAGACTCCAAGTTCTAATCCATGCTTTAGGATAGTGTCCCCTGCCAGGGCCCTGAGCTCTGTGCAGATATAGCTCCTCCCCTGAGGATGGATCCCTCGCAGGACACAATACTCATTAAAAACCCACCTTGAGATTTTCCAATTGTGTCTCCAAAATATAGCACTGAATAAATTGAAATATGCCACCACTGTTTCCATTGTAACATTAATGTATTTAAAAACATGGAAATACCTGTGTTTGATTATTTACCTCATACAATAGGATATTTACAGTCATGTCATGTCCAACACTTATTTTAGATTTTTTAATGAGAAGAGGAAGATATCTCTACCCCTCAGTAGATAACCCTATCTATCTCCCTCTCCACCTGCTCTTGGGACTGCAGTCCTGAGATCATTGGTCCCTTACAGCCCTTTTTGTCCAACATGTGTCCTGCAGAGGAATGCACTCACAGGGAACTCCTGAGTGCAGACTTAAAGGTTGCAAACTGACTTCAGGGTGATCCCTTAAGGTCAACATGTGTTTAGGTATCTCATGATACAGAGAACTGGCCTTATTAACCACTGTGACTCTTCAGAGAGCCCCTTCCCTGGAGTGGCCAGATGCACTGATTCAGCTGACATACCTAAGTTTATAACCTCTTGGTTGCTTTGGGGGACTATGCTCTATTTGGGTTCCTCAACTGGCTTGTCTCATCAGTGTATCTCTGTGTGTGGTCTTAATACTATTGCTCAATAAAGCACACATGTGCTCACGCACGCGCGCGGGCACACACACACACACACACACACACACAGACACGCAGAGCTTTTCTGGTAATGACTCCAGGCCTCCCTTCTCCCCTGCTCCCAGCACATGGGCAGTACCCCCACTCTCACCTAAACTGAGCAAGTGACCCTTGTGCAACTGTTGTCACCATCCAAATCCTGTCCAGGCCACCCCTTTCTGCTCTGTGCCTATGGCCTTAACCACTCCATCTCACAAATGTGGAAGCAAACAGACTCTGAGATTCTGAGAGTGATATGTTTCCCTGGGCACTGTGCTTCCAAGGCTCATCTGTGTTCTTACATCTGTCAAATTTCTCTTTTCTATTTGGGATTATATTTTGTGGTCAAGATGGATCACATCTCACTTTTGGGTTTCCTCCTCCACCCTTCCATCTCACAAGAATTCAGCTTCTGTAAAAAGTTATTCTTTCTGTTTTCCTGATCAGGAAGGAGAACACTCAACACAGAAAAGATGGACAGCAAACTCAGGTGAAAGAAGGCAACATGTGGTCACATGAAATTGACATGAAGCAGCTGTGGCAGAGGCTGTGCTGAGTTAGCAAAAGCACTAATAATTTCCATAGTGGGCTTGTGGTCCTCTGTCACGGTCTCCTGTCCATCCTGTAAACTGCAGGACAAGGAGAAAGGAGAAAGTGGAGATAAAGCCTGAGTGATGGAGACAGGGCTGATGGGGCCACAGGATAAGGTCCTGGTCCACTTCCGAGTCACACATGTCTCATGTTGGAGTTCCTGGGACAGGGGCACACATCCAGCCCTTGTGCTGTGGCTCTAAGAAAGTAAGAGACTGTGACAGAAAGGAGGTTGAGGGGAATTGAGGAGTAAGGGTAATGTGAGGGAACCACAGGAATCTCATGGTTCATTTCTGTTGAAGGATACATGCCTGAGACACAGGAGAAGCCCTTGTGCCATGGGTGCTGGAGGGTAGGCTAAAGCTCATCTGGATGTTCCAGTTTCAAATCCATCAGGCATGAGTCACATTGGTCCTCTGCTGGCCTGCAATGGTCAGGCAAAGGCCTCCAATTTTGTGAGGGTGATCTGCTTCACTTAGTCCACAGATTAAAACAATATTTATGGAAAACACAGATAATGTGAGGACACACATTGCCTATCAGATGATCCCCTAAATTAATGGTCACATGACCCAAATCATTACACCCCTGCTATCAGATAGGCCCTTGATGCCCTGAGCAACTCTTTGTTTCCAGATATGCCCTTGGTTCCTGAGCTCCCCCTGTTATCCTGGGCCTCCTGGTGCCCTGAATGCCCTCTGGTGTCCAACTGGTTTTCCTGTGACCTCAGCATCCATACCCATGTCTTCAGTGCTCACAGAGCTAAGCTGTTGGGAGAACTGATCCAGAATGTCTCTTGGTCAATGACTAACAGACTTTGAAGAGATGGTGCAAAATCACTTCACTACTTGGACCTTTAGTGTGTCCTTCCCAGCCACTGGAAACCTCCCCCAGGGGGTGTCTGATGCATTTCCAGGTAGCACTTTGTGGGAGACACAATCCCCCAAGATGACACAGATGAGGGAGAAGGTCTGATAGAGCTGTACCACCCTGGAGCTTGAATCTTACAGATGCACCTGGGACAGGACACCTGAGGACAAAAAAAAAAAAAAAATACTACAGGGTATACCACCCCACATATCTCTGTACAATTCTGTGCACCATCAAGTCTCCCAGACTGACCCCATGGAGGACCAAACACAGGAAAGAAGATGCGGAAAAGGACAGGCATTCCCCTTATCAGCTAGATGCAGCAGGCTTAGCAGCACCCAATGCTTGGCCCCACTTAAACAGGATGCCACACCTGGATATGCACAGCCTGCCTGAGCATAGCCCTGGTTTTGCAGAGCAGTGTCCATGGACAAATTGGATGCAAGGCAGAGGCAGAGATAAGGGTGCTCACAGGCAGGCCCCTGTGTTTGGGTATTCTTGATTAGCCTTGTGGTTGTCTTCCAAAAGCTGAATGTAATTTTAGGGTTATAAATGTAACTACTCCTTAACAGTTAAGCTTGGTAGAAACAAAAAGCTGGGCCAAATGTACCAGGCCAGATAAAACAAGGTGGGCATTGCATTTTCCACCAGTGCTCTAGACTACAAGGACAAAGGCAGGGGTCCATATGTTCTAGGGGTCACATTCCATGTTCTTGTGAGTCAGACACACAACACCTGGCCCCCAACTAGAGCCTGCTGAGTTAGCCTGGAGGAAGGAGGGACATAGTTGAGTGTCCTCAGCTATGGGGCACCCCTAGTGGAAAGAAAACAGGCCTGAGTTTGGGTCTCAATTGCAGATGAGAATGCCATGCAGCTGAGCACAGGGAGGTGGTGCAGAATCTCTGCAGGGTCAGGGCTGGAACAGCTCATCACCCAGTGGCCCAGGTGGGTGGATGGATGCCCTTCCTTCTAAATAGATCCCAGGTGCTACTCAGCACAGAGGGGTGGCTCAGGACAGATGACCCCTGCACGCAGCACATCTTAGGGGAGAGATTTTGTTTGGAGACACTACTCCACAAATGGTAGAGAGCTGTGTCTCTTCTGAAACTTTCTGTTGTAGGTCCAGCTGTGTCCTCAGCCCACTGTTCTCAGGATTGTGCCTTACCTTCTGTGCTTGAGAACACATGTGCTGTCCCTCCACGTGGCTGCATCCATGGCTGGAGCAGCACCTCGTCATTCTCTGCACATCCAAGAGCCACTGAAGTGCAGTTAATTGGTGTGGGGCCACTGTCTATTGCTGGCCCTTGGGGGAAAACTGAACTGTGGCCTAAAGGACCTGGACTCCTCCAGTCCTCAGGTTGAGGGTGACACCTAGAGGAGGACAGAGCAGCATCTGCAGCCATGCCCATGGAGGACCAGGCCCCGCAGGCCCCGGTGTATTCCTGATGGAGCACCCTTGGGAATGGCTGGGGGCCTTTGCCTGCAGACAGCTCCTCACACCTGAACTATCTCTAGTGGAACCACAGGAGGAGCTGCAGCAGCATGGCCTGTAATCCTTCACCAGGTGTCCCACAGACCCAACAGGAATGAAGGCTCGGACAGTGGGTGGGAACATAGTAACTCATGCCACTCCTGGCACTGACCATACTGACCACAACCATCCCTGCTGTGTGTCAGAGGCGGTGAGATCCAGGGGGCTGGTCAAAGAGTGGATACCTGTAAGGCAGAAAGTTGTTTTGAAATGGTAGACCCAATGCCCTCATCCATACGACTATCATTTTTTCCTGATTCACTTTAAGGTCTGATTATTGTCCAGAAAGAGGAGATGCTGTCTTTCATGAGTTCTTCATCTCCAAACACCCTGTTTTCTTTTACTGCCCATTGTGATCCCAGAAGGAGATCCAGGCTTGCTTGAAGAGCAGGGGTTTGCTGGGCCAATTGGGCATTGCTCTGGCAAACCAACCCTCCAGGATCGCTAATGTCTGGCCAGCTTCCTTCTAAAAACATAGCCTTGCAATGAGTTCTGAGGAGTTTTGATGAAGTATGGGAAAGAGGGTCAAAGCGAGTTCTGATGGAACTTGTGTAGTCCCATGCAGCATGGTAAGGCAGCCCTGTCCTAGGGTATGTCCAGAGACCACGTGTAGCTTTGGAGTCTGGAAAGGTGCCACGGCTGGTGGCACGAGGGTTCATTGAAAATGCCCATTTTTCTTTTTCTTTTTTTCTTTCTTTTTAATTTAACTTTATTGTTGTTGTATTACACCCATCCCCTTTTTGATCCCCTCTGTCACCCTACCTACCCACCTATCCCCTCCAAAGTAAATCCCACCTGTTGCCCATGTCCATTGTTACTTTATACTAGGTTCTTGTCTAATCTTCTCCCTTTCCTTGCCTCTTCCTCCACCCTCCCTCACCCCACTTACCCCTGCATACTAAAGGCCTATTCACTGTTTTCATATATCTGGTTCTGTTTTGCTTGTTGTTAGTTTTGCTCATTATTGTCCTGTAATGGGTGAGATCATATGGTATTTGTCCTTCACTGACTGGCTTATTTCACTAAGCATAATACTTTCTAGTTCCATCCATGTTGTTGCAAAGGGTAGGAGTTCCTTCTTTCCTTCTGCTGTGTAGTACTCCATTGTGGAAATGTACCAAAGTTTTTTGATCCAATCATCCACTGATGGACACGTAGACTGCTTCCAGCACTTGGCTGTTGTAAATAGTGCTGGTATAAACATAGGGGTACATAGGTTCTTATGAATTGGTGTTTCAGGATTCTTTGGGCATAGTCCAAGTAGTGGAATTGCTGGATCAAAAGGCAGTTCCATTTTTAGTTTTTTTAAGGAAACCACACATTTTTTAGTTTTTTGAGAAAACTCCATACTGTTTTCCATAGTGGCTGCACCAGCCTTCATTTCCACCAACAGTGCACCAGGGTTCCCTTTTCCCCACATCCTTGCCAACATTTGTTGTTTGTTGGTTCAGTAATGATTGCCATTCTGATAGGTGTGAGGTGGTATCTTATTGTGGTTTTAATTGGCATCTCTGTGATGGCTAGTTATGTTGAACATTCCTTCATGTCTTTGGGCCCTTTGTATGCCTTCCTCAGAGAGCTGTCTGTTCAGGTCCTTTGACCACTTTTCAATTGTACTGTCTGTCTCCCTGGTGTTGAGTTACATAAGTTGCTTATATATTTTGGATATCAAACCCTTGTCTGAGGTTTCATTGGCAATTATGTTTTCCCATACATTTGATTCCCTTTTAATTTTGCTGGTGGTTTCAGTTTGATATAGTCCTATTTTCTTGTTTTTGTTTTTGTTTTAATTTACCTTGGTGAAGTATCAGTAAACATATTTCTGCATAGGATATCTAAAATTTTCCTGCCTATCTTTTTCTTCAGGACCTTTATGGTGGCACTGCTTATGTTTAAGTCCTTTATCCATCTTGAGTTTATTCTGGTGTGTGGTGGAAGTTGGTGGTCTAGTCTTATTTATTTATATTTTGCACGTTCCTTTCAAGTTCTCCCAACACGATTTATTGAAGAGACTGTTTTTACTCCATTTTATGTTACTTCTTCCTTTGTCAAATATTAATTGACCTAGAGTCCTGGGTTTACTTCTGGGTGTTCTATTCTGCTCCAGTGATTTATATGTCTATTCTTCTTCCAGTACCAGACTGTTTTGATTACTGTAGCTTTGTAATATAGTTTGATGTTGGGTATTGTGTTTCCTCCTACCTTGTTCTTCTTTCCCAAGATTGCTGTGGCTATTTGTGGTCATTTTAGGTTCCATATATATTTTGAAATATTTTCTCTTTATCTGTGAAATATGTGATTGGTATTTTAATTGGGAAGGTACTGAATCTGTAGATCACTTTGGGGAGTGTGGACATTTCAATGATGTTAATTCTTCCCACCCATGAACATGGCATATGCTTCCATTTATTTGTATCTTCCTTCTTTTCTTTCTTCAATGTTCTGTAGTTTTCTGAGTACAGATCTCTTTCCTCATTGGTTAAGTTTATTCCTAAGTACTTTATTTTTTTTGTTGTTGTTGCTGTGGCAAATGGAATTTTTTTTTTTAGCTTCTATCTCTGGTAGAAGAAGCATCTCTGATGTTTCATTATTGGTATAAAAAAATGCTTTTATTTTCTGGATATTGACTTGATATCCAGCTATTTGGCTACACTTACTTATTAGGTCATGAAGGTTTTTGGTGAAGTCTATCAGGTTTTGTATATTACACTATCATGTCATCTGCAAGTAATGACAGTTTTACTTCCTCCTTTCTAAAATGAATAATTTGGTTCTTCTTCTTCTTCTTCTTTTTTTTTTTTTTCCTTCCTGATAGCTATGGCTAGAACTTCTAAAACAATGTTGAACATAAGTGGAGAGAGTGGACAGCTTTGTCTTGTTCCTGATCTTAGGAGGAAAGCTTTTAGTTTTTGCCCACTGAGTATGATGTTGGCTTCAGGTTTCTCATATATGGCCTTTATTATGTTGAGGTATGCTCCCTCTACTCCCATTTTGCTGAGGGTTTTTTTAATCATAACTGGTTGCTATACTTAACCAAGTGCTTTTTCAGCATCTATTGGTAGGATCATATGGCTTTTGTCCTTCATGTTGTTTATATGGTGTATTACATTAATGGATTTGCAACTGTTGTACCATCCTCACATCCCTGGGATAAAACACACTTGATCATGGTGTATGATCTTTTTAATGTATTGCTGGGTACAGTTGGCCAATATTTTGTTGAGAATCTTAGCATCTATGTTCATCAGAGATATTGACCTGTAGCTTTCTTTCATAGTTTTGTCTTGACCTGGTTTGGGGATTAAAATTATATTGGCCTCATAGAAAAAACTTGCAAGTCCTCCCTCCCCTTGGATTTTTTGGAATAGGTTGAGATGGATAGGAGTTAATTCTTCTCTAAATGCTTGGTAAAATTCACCCATGTAGCCATCCGGTCCAGGATACTTGTGCTTTGGGAGCTTTTTGATTACTGCTTCAATTTATCTAATTGTTTTCTATCTATTCAGGATGTCTGTTTCTTCTGGATTCAGTTTTGGTAGATTATACATTTCTAGAAGTTTTTCCATTTCACCCAGGTTGTCATATTTCTTGTCATATAGTTGTTTGTAGTAATTTCTTACAATCATTTGTATTTCTGAACTATCAGTTGTAATTTCTCCTCTGCCATTTCAGATTTTACTTGGGTTCTCTTTCTTTTCTTCTTGATAAGTTTGGTTAAAGGAATGTCAATTTTGTTTATTTTTTCACAGAATGATCTAGATTTATTGATTTTTTTAATTGAAATTTTAGTCTCTAAGTCATTTAGTTCTTTTCTGATCTTGATTACTTCCTTCCTTCTATTTCTTCTGGGCTTTGTTTGTAGTTGTTCTTGCAGCTTTTTGTAAAAATATTTTATTTATTATTTTCAGAGAGAGGAACAGGGAGAGAGGCAGAGAGGGAGAGAAACATCAGTGTATGGTTACTATTCACCTGCCTCCAGATACAACTCTTGCTGGAGGCCTGGCTTGCAACCTCGTTATGTTGCCCTGGCTGGGAATTGATCCAGTGATCTTTGGATTCACAGGCCAGAGCCTTATCCTCTGTGCCACCAGCCAGGGTGGATACATTTAGTTCTTGCTGCTTTATGGTTAGGTTGTTTGTATAAGCTTCTTTTAAACATTTTAGGTAGACTTGTATTGCTGTGAATTTCCCTCTGAGGATTGCCTTTGCTCTGTCTCATAGGTTTTGGGCTGTTGTGTATTGATTGTCATTTGTTTTCAGGAACTTTTTAATTTCATCTTTGATCTCATTGTTTACCCATTCCTTACTTAATAGTATGTTATTCAGTCTCCATGAATTAGTGTTTATGGTATTTTTCCCCTTGAGATTGGTTTCTAGTTTCAAGCCATTGAGATCTGAGAAGATGTTTGGTATGATTTCACTTTCCCTGTTTTGTGGAGGCTTCTCTTGTGACCTACCATATGGCTTATCTTTGAGAAAGTTCCATGTGCACTTGAAAATGATGTGTATTTTGCTTTTTTGAGGTGAAACATTTTGTATATATCATTTAAGACCATTTCCTCTAGAGTGTTGTTCACTTGGTGTTTGTTTGTTTGTTTGGAAGATCTGTCCATTGTTGATAATGGGGTATTAAAATCCCCTTCTATTAGCGTGTTGCTTTCCTGATCCTTCTTTTTTAAAAAAAAATATTATATTTTATTATTTTTAGAAAGAAGGGAACAACAAGCAAAACAGAACCAAGTATATGAATACAAGGAATAGGCCTTCAGTGGTCAGGGGGAACGGGG
>PVIW01016329.1:0-17000 GCA_004026585.1 Noctilio leporinus | reverse complement strand
AATTCCACTACTTGGACTATACCCAAAGAATCCTGAAACACCAATTCATAAGAACCTATGCACACCTATGTTCATAGCGGCACTATTTACAATAGCCAAGTGCTGGAAACAGCCTAAGTGCCCATCAGTGGATGATTGGATCAAAAAACTTTGGTACATATACACAATGGAATTCTATATAGCAGAAAGAAAGAAGGAATTTGTACCCTTTGCAACAACATGGATGGAACTGGAGAGTATTATGCTTAGTGAAATAAGCCAGTCAGTGAAGGACAAATATCATATGATCTCACCCCTTACGGGACAATAATGAACAAAACTAACAACAAGCAAAACAGAATCAAGTATATGAATACAAGGAATAGGTCTCCAGTGGTCAGGGGAACGGGGTAGGGGGGAGGGAGAGGTAGAGGCAAAGAAGGGGAGCAGCTTAGACAAGAACCTAGTATAAAGGAACCATGGACATGGACAACAGGTGGGATTGACTTTGGGGGTAATGGGTGGGTGGGTGGGGGGACAGAGGGGAGCAAAAAGGGGATGGATGTAATACAACAACAATAAAATTAAAAAAAATAAAAAATAAAAAAAAGAAGTTTCGCAACATAGTCAACCAATGAATTCAAACATAACAAACTTGTATAAAGTCACTGTGTCTTCCTGATCAAGTTAACATCCAGTTATTTTTTAGTTTTAAAAATAGTCCAATTACCTAAATTAGCCACGAAGAATTAAGTACACTTAAGACTAATGAAATCTCTTTCCAAAGTTTAATATTAACAGAAAAATTTTGGCCACATATTTACAAAAGGTTAAAGGTTTAATTTAACACTTAACTTAAAATTTTTTTGAAATCCCCCCAAATTAGTTAGCAACAAAGTAAAGGGTCTTTAAAATCCTGACTTTAAAATAGGATGTAAAAATCACCATTATTAAATGGTTTCATAACATAATTACTATGTATAAAATATGGATTACACAGTACTGGTTTCCTTCATGAAAAGGAAAAGTAGTAATGAATTTTTTTTCATGTTTAAATTCCAGAAGACATGTTTTTCAGAGGACATGGAATAACTAACAGTCTTCCCTCCATACCTATTTTAGGCACAAACTTACATATCAACACACACACACACACACACACACACACACACGTTCCTTCCAAAAATATGACATTTATATCAGAGCCTATATTAATTGGTACATAGACAGATACTTTGAAATTTGCAAGGGCTTATTATGACTTCCATATGTGCTAATGGATGCTGGACTAACTGCTTCAGAGAAAGAAACACCTTCACCAAAACGATGCTCCTTTGACCACCTTGGGGGCAATATTTCAGGTTCCATTCTTAGGCCCTGAAACTGATGGTGCCAACAGAACTATCCGAGAGTCTCCAGAGCCATCATAAAAGAATGAAACAGTCACTCTGGACATTTACTGGCTTCAAAATGCTGTCCTTAAAGTAAAATACTTAGCCTCTATTTTATCTTTTAGATAAATCTTTTGGAAATTAATCCTGTTTTAGTAATGCCACATCAATATCTTAATTAATTAGTAATACAACAGACTCTCTTAGAGAGAAGACAGATAGTTCAGGATTGTGAGGGAAGAGAAGAATTCATTTGAAGGCCTAATAGTAAGCCCCATGAAGCTGGTGGCTGTGAAACATTAAGGTGGCTGACAACAGTGTTACAAAATTCTACACCCCTCAAAGATTTCTCTGGTGATTAGGGAGGTGCATTAGAAATACAATAACAGAGCCCTGACTGGTATAGCATGGTGGGTTGGGCATCTTAGGCATGTGCCAATTTGATTCAAGGCACATGTGGACAGGTCCTGTTAGGGGAGTGTGAGAGGTAACTTATCAAGGTATCTCTCCCTCTCTTTCTCCCTCCTTTCCCCTCTCTGTAAAAAATACATTTTAAAAATATATAATAATGGAAAAGTCAGTACAGAAGTAGGAAAATGGGGGCATACATAGAGAGGAAAGAACTCCTGGCTAGTGTAGCTCAGTGGATTGAGCACAGGCCTTTGAGGTGAACCCAAAGGTCACCGGTTCAATTCCCAGCCAGGGCACATAACCAGGTTGCAAGCCAGGTCTCCAGCCAGGTCCTCAGCTAGAGACAGGTGAAAGGCAACCATACATTGATGTTTCTCTCCCTTTCTTTCTCCCTCCCTTCCCCTCCCTCTAAAAATAATGATTTTTTTTTTTTTTTAAAGGAAAGAACTTAATTAAAATTCAGATCATTGAGCAATGAGGGGAAAACAGGACAACTGTAATAGAACAACAGTAAATTAATTTGTTTAATGTGAAAAATATAAATTTAGTATCATTAGCTTAAAAAATGAACATAGAAGCAGTAAACCAATAAAAAGAAAAAAAATTTCAACTCATCCAGGCAAAAGTAATGAATAAACAATAAGTGATGATACTTTTCTTCTAATCAGAGATTGCTAAATTCATGTCCTGATCTATTCCAAATTTTTTTTTCCTTTATTAACAAATTGTGAGATGGAAAATGTCTGCTGGGTACACAATGCATTTTTTTTAACTATTAGTATTAAGGAGGGTATAAAAAAGCTAACAAATTGGACAAAGGATATTCATCAGAGTTTGTTTGCAAAGGGAAGGAGTCAGGGACCCTGTGCATATGAGTTACAAATTTCCTTCAGGGTGAAAAGCCCTCTGCAGTGCTCAGAAACCAGTCCAGGGGCTGGACTAGTTAGGCAGGGGCAGCTCCCCTGCCTAACTAGTTCTAGAAATGCTGTCTTTTCTGCAAATGTAGTTTTGTGTAGGCCAAGGCCAATAAGATACAAATTCTAAGACACATTGCTCAATGCTATAGCTTAAGAAGGAATCTCTACACAAAGATGACAGTTTCCAATTGTCGTGTTTGGCAAAAATGCTTCAATAATATAAAATGTTTAAAACACCCTGGCTGGTGACACAGTGGATAAGGCACCGGCCTGTGAACGCAAAGGTCACTGGTTCAATTCCCAGCCAGGGCACATGGCCAGGTTGCAGGCCAGGTTTCCAGCCGGGTCTGTGGCTGGAGGCAGGTGAAAGGCAGCTGTACATTGATGTTTCTCTCCTTTTCTGCCTCTCTCCCTTCCTCTCTCTCTGGAAATAATAAATAAAATCTTAAAAAAAAAAAAAAAAGGAAAGCCCTGGCTGGTGGCACAGTGGATAAGGCACGAGACTGCGAACCCAAAGGTTGCTGGTTCAATTCCCCAGCCAGGGCATGTAACCAGGTTGCAAGCCAGATCTCCAGCCAGGTCCATAGCTGGAGGCATGTGAAAGGCAACCATACACGGATGTTTCTCTCCCTCTCTGCCTCTTTCCTTTCCCCTCTCTCTGAAAATAATAAAGAAAGTCTTTTTTTAAAAAATATAAAAAAGGAAATGTCTCTATAAGACCAATATTCTAATAAGGAAACGTTTACAAACTATCCAGCCCCAAAACAGGAAGGGCAAAATTCAAGAGTAAAACATTTTCAAATCACTTGAACAATTGGAGAGTAATAATAATAAATAGCAAAATAGGTAAATAACATGATACAAAACAAACAGCCTGGGCTATACAGATGCTTCATATTTCACATCCAGGGAATCTGAGGGTAGGGATTTATTAATTTACAGATCCTTTCATATCACTAAAAGTGAACTTTCAAATGAACAAAAATAACATTTTAATACAATGATTCACAGGAGGATGACAAAGAGAACTAGATGAAATTTGATCTTTTCTCTCAATTTTAAAGCACTCTGAAAGTCGTAACTTTAAAATTATGGGGAAAACAAATCATCACTCATTTTTAAATTCCTTGGAGTGGCAAAATTATACAAATTATAAAAATAAAACATTTAAACATTTTAATTACAAGATATATATTCATGGTCCTGGAGGGTCTTGAGTAGTATACTTATTACTAAGGCTAAAACAAAAGGAGGTAAGATTTGCACAGGAAATGTCAAATCTGCTGTTTGCAATAGATCATATACAAATTATAAACAAAAGAAAACTTGTTTATAAGCATGCAGAGGGTGAGCCTGTAAGGAAAAGTATAGTCAAGGGTTGGCGATAACCAAGTGGGTACATGACAACCATCATCAAGAATATGATTGACACCAATTAAAATGTATACTAAAAGCTCTACAGTGAAAACTGTAGACATTGGTAAAAATGAAATGCAATCTTTTCTACCTAATTCTGTGGACCATATTTGAAAAAAATATCTAAATTCCTAAATTAAATAAAAGGTTTCATTGGTTTTGTTTTGCTTTGCTTTCATCTGAGTAAACAGGGTGGCATGCTGGTGACCATAAATACTAATTTTTCAGTTTGGTGTCTTCACCACTTGCTGTGGCTGCTTGTTCTGGCTCAGTTCTTGGATTCTCTAAGAAATGCTTACTAATTCATAGCTAACTACTCATTTAAAAAATGACTCATAACCTGGGTAGAAAAAATTGGAGTCCTAATAAATGATACTGTGTTTGTTTGGTTTTTAAAGACTTCATTCATTATTTTTAAAGAGAAGGGTAGGAGGGAGGAAGAAAGGGAGAGAAACATCAGTGTATGGTTTGCCTTTCACCTGCCTCCAGCTATGGCCCTGGCTGGAGACCTGCCTTGCAACCTGGTTACATGCCCTGACTGGGAATCAAACCAGCAACTTTTGGGTTCACAGGACAGCAACTTTCCACTTAGCCACTAGCCAGGGCTGTTTTTTTGTTTTGTTTTGTATATAATAAACTGTTTTTAACTGTTAGAATAAAACAGCTTTATTACATACCATAACTTTAAGAAACAGCACCAACCTTTTCATTGACCAAAAAATGATAGTCATAGCAAGACTGAAAATAAACTAAAGAATGACACTACTGAAAGTGCCAAAGGAAGTGAAATAAAGTGATACAAGTACTGCTTTGAATACAAAAATGGAACGTAATTAAGGAGCAGATTTATGGCACAGCTTACACACACTCCGCTTTTTGAAGTCCGTTGTTTATAGCAAGAGCTTTGAAGTGTTAGCTTGTATTTCTTTTTAATTCATAAATGAGAGCTTCTGTAATATTGGCTAAACAAATTTCAGCAAGATACTGTGTTTTAAAAAAAGAAAAGGCAAACAAAAGGTCCTATTTTCCTCAAATCTCATAGCTTAAAAGCAAGTTGTCATTACACTCTTCTATTTTATCACCCTCAAGAAACCAAAGAGTAAGTTTTGCATCTTATGTAATACCTTAATCTCCCAATTCCAACAAAAATAAAGGATGATATTCCAGGCACAATCAGTTAAGGGTGGTGGGGAACTTCTCTAGCAGGCTCTTCGGGGGATAAAATCTTGCATCAAAATGATGAAGCTCATGTAACTCTGGCTGGTTTTCAATTTCTTCTTGATTGTACTGCAGTTATAAAACAAAGATTAAATTTTAAGCACTACCCAGGACTAGATTTATCAAAATTTCATCATAAAGAAAATACTTTTCTCACCTCCCCTTTTATTAGGTTGGCTACCTTAAAAATCACACTATCACAAAATAGAGTTTTCCTTAGATTTCCCCCATGTGGAAACCAGATTTGGATTTAGTTATATAAATCTATCCAATTAGCATAAAAATTATGCTATCATGAATAAATCTTGGTTAAAATAAATGTATAGACACATCTCAAAGGATTTTTACTGCTACTTCTAAACTGCCATTCTCTTTAGTGAGAATTAAATATTAAAGTGAACTATCATCTTTTAAAATAAAATTTTAATTATGTAGACTTTACTATAAAATTTATATGCTTCATGAAAATTCATATGTGAAACAAAACCCAAATTACTAATATGTACCACTAAGTCAGCTAAACCAAAGATAAGGTATCTAATAAAGTATGAAGGAGAATGGCATAAATTAAACACAGACCCAATACTTCCTAACAGAGCTGGAGAAAGTACTACCAGTCACTTTCTAAGAAATAATAACTCAACCCTGGCTGGTGGCTCAGTGGATAAGGCACCGGCCTGCGAACCCAAAGGTTGCAGGTTCGATTTCTCAGCCAGGGCACATAACCAGGTTGCAAGCCAGGTCTCCAGCCAGGTCCGGGGCTGGACGCAAGTGAAAGGGGACCATACATTGATGTCTCTCTCTCTCTCTGCCTCTCTGCCTTCCCCTCTCTCTAAAAATAATAAAATAAAATCTTTAAAATAATAATAATTCATTCACAAATTCTTGGTGTTCACAGAACTGCAATTCCTTATGTCCATCAATAATTTAAAGCTAACAATTCTTTTTTAAAAATATAAATTATAATAATTTGCTGGAAACTGTGAGGTATGTCTAGGTTAATAGCCATTCATTATTTATTTATGCCAAAAGAAGCATTTTAAAAAAATTTCTTCAAGTTCTCCAGTTACTTTCCCATTTAACCATAGTCTTACCTTCTAAAAGTACCCTAGGAGATAGAGTAGCCAATAAAAAGATATTCCAGACCACTATTTGATGTTTCCTACAATTTAAACAATAAAGATAGGAATTCTCCTTTATTTCTAAAAAGAAAAAAAAGAAGCCCTGGCTGGTGTAGCTCAGTGGATTGAGCACTGGCCTATGACTCGGAAGGTTGGTTCCATTCCCTGTCAGGGCACATGCCTGAGTTCCTGGCCAGTGCAAAAGGCAACCATTGGATGTTTCTCTCCCTCCCTTTCTCCCTCCTTCTCTCTCTAAAATAAGTAAATAAATAAAACATATGAGGTCTGTCCTGAAATTACTGAGTCAATGTCAATATAATTTAACAATTTGCCCAGCCCATATTTTCAGGACAGATCTCATACGCAGGTTTTAAAAAACAAAGTAGCCCTGGTTGGTGGCACAGTGGGTAATGTGCTGACCTGCGAACCCAAAGGTCACAGGTTTGATTTCCAGCCAGGGCAACATAACCAGGTCTCCAGCCAGGTCTCCAGCTAGATCCGCAGCTGGAGGCAGGTGAAAGGCAACCATACATTGATATTCTCTCCTTCTGCCTCTCTCCCTTCCCCTCTCTCTGAAAAATAATAAATAAAATCTTTAAAATATTTTTTTTAAATAAAAAAACACAACAAAATAAAAAACAAAGTAGTTTTACTCTGTTGAGGGACTATTGTGGGGTTTTTATTTTCCACACTGACCATAAGCAGAACTTTTCTAGAGTTGGGAATCTATTATTTTTAGTATATATATGTGCTGCTGAAGCGAGCACATAGAATTGGGGATCCATGATTTAAGAAAAAAGTCTGAAGGGAATATTGGATAGTTATAAAAAATTTTGTAAATTGAGGACTAAGAATTTTAAAAGTATTAATATTAAGAGGAACAATGTAAAATTGTGAGGTGTTATAGTGACTGGTTTACTTAAAAACTTTAAACATGCTTTCCTGTACCACAGAGGTAGGAAACCAAAACACTATTATTTCCCAATCTCCCTTGCAGTTAGGGTTCAGGTATGATGATCAGAGGCACTCACCTGAGACTTTCCCACAGAACTGAGTACACAGGGACAAGGCAACAGCCTCTTGCTAACACGAGGCAGGGCAGTGGTGGCGTGGTTCTGGGGCTGGCAACTGTTCACATCTTCCTGATCCAGCTTTCCAAGATGGCAGGAAGCTTCTGGATTTGTCCTAAAAGTGGCAGCTTTTGTTATGTACTTTCTGGAAGCTCAGCCTAGGTTCTGTTTCTTCAGCTCTCTCAACGATGCTGTGAGCTATCTTAATCAATCCCATTTGTTCGAATAGCTAACGAAGATTCCGTTCCCTACAACCAAGAATCTTGACCTATACATAATTTGGTAGCTAGAAGGAAGGTTCAGCAAGTAAAAGGATCTTCAATGGTAAGTGGGCTGAGTTGAGGAGGTTGGACTTGGGGCCATGAGACCTCATGCCAACCAAGTTAAAGTGCCACAGAAAGTGGCAACAGAATGATAGCCTGTGGGGGCTGCCTCAGTCTCTTTCTGCAAAGTCCTATAAGACAGATGCAACTCAGGCTAAGGTCAACAAGTCTGCAGAGGTGGAAAGGGATATAGTTTTGCTGGGGGACTTATTGTCTCTCTGTAAGACAAGTTGATAAAATCCCAAATCTGGAGCTCTGAAGAATTGACAAAGTCAACTGCTCCCAGACTCCCTAAGTAAAGGTGCTGAGGGAGCAGCTAAAACTTCCTTAAGCTCTTTCAAGACCCTTCCCTTACAAATTTTCCGCCAAGCAAGGGGAGCCATCCTAAGGAAAAAGACCCGATAAAGACTTCTGAAGTCCCATCCAAGCCTACAGTGTACATGGTCCCAAGTAGGGACCATTCATTTAAGATCCCAGTGGGAACACAGAAGCCAGCAAGTAAAGATGGGTTAAAAACTATGTGTCTTGCCAAGATCTTGGTGGTTACTCAAGGTAATAATTGAAAACAGACCAAAAGCTCACTAGGTTTTTAAAGAAGTCTTTTGCCAAAAATAAAAATAAAAACCTTAAACTTGGCCTACAACAGCCTGTAACTATCTAAAGTAATCCCCAAGCCCCCAAATCCAAAATAACAGGAAGTGAAGTGCAAAGACCGTTCAGCCTCCAAGGAACCTTTTCCAATGCCCACTCAGATGTGTAGTTAAAAATTAATGGGCAATAAAAAAAAAAAAAAGTAATGGGTAATAAAGACTTCCTAGCCCTGGCTGGTGGCTCAGTAGATAGGTGCCAGCCTGTGAACCCAAAGGTCACTGGTTCAATTCTCAGTCAGGGCACATAACCAGGTTGCAAGCCAGGTCTCCAGCCAGGTCCTTAGCTGGAGGTAGGTGAAAGGCAACCATACACTGATGTTTCTCTCCCTTCCTCCCTCCCTGCCCTGCTCTCTAAAACCAGTGAATAAAATCTTCAAAAAAAAAAAAAAGACTTCCTAGAAGGCAATGCCAGAAGACCCTGAGGACATTAGACAAGGGAGTTCCTTCTAGAAAGTTGAATCAGGAGTTGTCTGATGGGAAAACCAGAGAATATATTTATGGACAGACCAGACACCTTGCTATGGATTAGTAATTGCTATGTGGGCTCCTAGCCCCTTTCCAAAACAGTTCATTTTATTGCAGTTATTCTGTACCTATGCCACCATTATGCATATGGTACTCATGGGGCAGGTACCACCAGAAATATCACAGTCTTTGTGCTATATGTAATAATGGATTGGATTTTGGTGGTTTCCTTTTGAGGTGGAGGAAGAGTTTTCTGTGTTTCAGAAGAGTATAGGTCGCCAACAAGGTTGGCTGGGTTAAAGTTAAAAGTTGCCTACCAAACATTTCCTCTTCTCAGCCTTCTTAGGTAAAACAAACAAACAAACAACCAAAGACCCTAACTTTTAGCTGGTCATGTTGCTGCAAGAGTTTCTCAGCTTCCCTAGCAACTAGGTGACGTTGTAACTCAGTTTGGCCCAGTGAGATGTTAAGTTAAAGTGCTCTATGGTTTTCCAGGAAAATAGCTTCAAGGAAGCTGGTTCAGCTGGCAAGTTTCTTTTTCTGCCCTGGCAAAAGTTTCTCTTTCTGCCCTCCTCCACTGCCTCTGAAAGCAATCTTGGACAGTGAGGATGAGGTAATTTGAGAATAAAAACCATGCACTGAGGATAGCAGAGCAGGAAGACAGAAACCTGGATGCTACCCATCTACAAATTTCTTGTATAGAAAAAGGAAAAAAAAAAACCTCCTACTTGATTTAAACCACTGTTATCTTTGTTTGTTTGTTTGTTTGTTTGTTTTGGTTATATGTAGCAAACCTGATCTTAAATGGTAGAGTATAAAGCAAAAATCTGAATGAAAAATGACCTGAAGTGGTAGCAAAAGCTATTCAGCAGAATTCCTAGCAGTTAAGGATACTGAAAGTAGGAAAAAGGTACCAAGGAACACTGGGAAATGTGATGGTCTTCTCAGGAGAAGAATTATAAACATCAAAGAGACTTTTATTAAGAGAGGGGATGATAAAAAAAATATTTTCATGAGCAAGTGAGAACAATTTATTTTAAAAGCAACAGAGTTTTCTCACTTAAATAGTTACTGATAAGTTTCATTAAATTATGGCATAAGGCCACTTAATTAAATCAGTAAAGGAGAACAAAGGAAAAAAGGGGGAGGTATGAAAGTGAGAAAAGATATTGAGGTTTTCTTCCTGGTTCTGGTAGACTTCAATCTTTAAATATCTATATCAAAAAAAAAAAAGAAAAAAAAGTGTTATCATTTTTAAAGTATCTTACTTTATTCCATATATGCTTTAAAATATTTATTAAGTGGAGAAAAAGGAATGGATGTAAAAAGGTGACCCAGATACTGATTTTAGTTTTCTTCCAAGTTCTGGTGGACTTCGGACATTAAGTGACTGTTAAAAAAAAAAAAAAAAAAAAAAAAATATATATATATATATATATATATATATACTCCCATTTTAAAGATATCTTCCTTTATTCTGAATCCTCTTTTATATATAATATTGGCTTTTTAAAATACTCTTAGCTAATCATAGATTATGATTAAAAAACCATGTTCAACACAAACCAAACTCAGGAGCTCAGAAACACACAAAGCAGGTCATTCTACTTCTAAAAGATATTATGGCAGATGATGAAAAATTAAGTGAAATCTGGGTGTTTGACCTCTTGTCTTCACATTTAGGGTGATTAGATAGCAATGCTGGCTTTCTGGGGCATGGATTTCTATGAAGAAAAAGGACCTCCTATGTAAATCTTCCATATAAAATGGATCAAAAAAGCCAAAAGGTCACTTTATCATAAATATGGATATCAAATGATTTAGCTTTTGAAATGTACAAATGCAATAAAACTTTAGAGGCCTTTTCATTTTTCTACAATACAAAGTGCTCTATTTCCACAAATGTATAGAAAATAGCATAGATATTAATAAATTGAAATATTTGTAATGAATGTGGATTTCAATTTATTCAATATTTTTATTTTCTTAAACAAATAAGCAAAAAACAAAAAAACAATTACATACGTGGCTGGAACTGTGAATGCCCACCAGGGCCTGATGGAGAGATTTCTTGTAGTTTTTTTTGTTCCATCTGCTGTACGACCTGGGGAATGGAAAAAGAATGCTTTAAAAGGAAGTATTACTTGATTTTCTCTTAGATGCGTGACCTTTGCCAAATCACAACTAACTAACTAAAAATTATCTTCTAATTTTTAGAAGGTTAATTCGGACATTAAGTGACTGTTAAAAAAAAAAAAAATATATATATATATATATATATATATATATATATATATATATACTCCCATTTTAAAGATATCTTCCTTTATTCTGAATCCTCTTTTATATATAAAAGAGGCATTCAAATCCTAAAATTTAGATTCATATTCAACAAAGCAACTTTAAAAATACCAAAATTTAAATACTACAGCTAATACTACATTGAAATATTACCACCGCACAGGCTTTTAGCAAAGCATCTAAAATCCTGTTTAACGCCACAATCCTCTCACAAAACCCCACCTGGTGATACTCCAGCTTCTGCGCCTCGAGTTGGTCATGCTGACGCTGTAGCTCCTCTTTTTGTTTCTGAAGCTCGTCTGCTTTTCTCTTAAGTTCATTTTCTTGTAAGGAGATAAGATTTTCATATTCTTTCAATTCCTCCTCTGTGAAGAACTGTTGCTGATCTAATGTCTAAAGAGAAAAAAAAAAATGAAAAAAGAACCCTTAGAAATATAACCATAAGGCACTCTAGCCAAGGAGAGGTCGTCAGTTGGTCAGAGCATCATCCCCATAGGCCGAGATTGTGGGATTAATTAACCCCTCGCCCCTGTCAAGACACATACAAGAACCAAAGAATGCATGAATAAGTGGAAAAATAAATTGATGCTTCTCTCTCTCCCTCCCTCTCTCTAAAATCAATCAATAAATTAAAAAAAAAAAAAAAAGCTTCCCAGTTACTACAACATCTTTAAATAGACGTCTACAAGATCTGTCCCAAAAGTATCGAGCCAATGTCAATATAATTAAAAGTTTGTGTGGTTAATACTTTTGGGACAGACCTCATGTATATGTGTGTGTGTATATATATATATATATATACACATATGCACATATATATACACATGTGTGAATATATATAACCATAAGGTCTGATTCAGCTTTAGAATTCTATAATTAGCTAAGTACAACAGAATATAGTATTATATCTTTTGGGTAAGAAGAAGGGGAAATAAGAAACTATATTTATGCACTCATTTGAGCAAAAGAAAAACCTAGAGACTAATGAGATTGCTTACCCCAGAATAAGGGAGAAAACAAGGTGGAATAAACAAAGGGAATGAAGGAAAGTGTTGGGGCCCACCTGGGAAAAACATAGAAACTTGGAGTCCTGCATGGGCCAAGCTAAACCTGTAAGTTCCAAACGGAAGACTGGGAATGCTGGGTACATGCATGTTTCCATGTAAAACCAGTAGCCCTGGGGGAAGGGGACTAGATAATAGAATAATACTTTAGTTACTATGAAGCCCATCCTGATCTTTGTTGTATCAACTGCAGAAGTTTTTAAAATTTGAATGCACATCCTGACCTGAGTGAAATCTCCCTGCCCCCTTACTTATTTTTCTGTTCTCCTGTAATTAGCATTGGTTAGCATTGATTGACAAGCTACACGCCTCCAACTTTACCCCTTTCAATAAAAGACCTTTGGGAACAAAGAACTGGACCTTTGGCCTTCAGCCCCTGGCCAGATCGTCTTCCCCTGACACAAACTGTTTGGGAGGATGTTATTTTAGGTATTATTTCATCCACCGCAGGAAATTTTACTGTGGATCAGAGTTCCCCACAGGAAAGGAAACCACATTTCTCTGAATACACTTTTTTTGTAGATTTGAATTTCAGAAACATGTCAGTGTTTCATATACTCAAAAAACAAGTAAGTAAAAGCTCAAGGGCAGAAAAAATCCTCAAATGAGTATAAATAGAAGCAAATAAATAATACTTTTATCTTAAGTGAATAAAATAAAAGATAGAAGGAGTAGAGAAAAAAGAACCCAAGGAACTTTTGATCACAGTATTTGGATTACATGCTCCCAGGTTAAAAATCTAAACAAATATTAAACTCTTATTTTGCAAAGGCAAAATAAGAATTTACCAATTCTAAAATGCTTTGTACATCTTAGTACTGAGCAAAAAAGTGGAATATTATAGAAAATGGGAGCCAGGTTTTGTATGAAATATAGAAAAAGATAAAATGTGGGGGACAAAGGCCGCAGACGCCTGGGAGAGGCGCATCACAGAGGCGTCGTAAAGGACTCCTCTGAGAGTTGGTCGGCTTAGAGGATTGGCTCTCGCCCGGGGGAGCTGGGCAGTGTTGGCAGACCCCGGGGCACTGTTGGTGGGAGCTGCGGGGGCAGGGCCAGATATCACAGGAACCAGCGAGGTTGCAGGCTGCCCTGCAGGGGTGCCAGGTGCCCATCACAGGCAGGAACCTCTGCCAGGAGTTGGAGGGGACACCCTGCAGGCCCCAGAATACTGGCAACCCTAAAACCCAGCTAGGCTACTGAAGGCCCAGCCTACCTGGGGACTAACACTCAGAATCAGCCCTGACTGTGACAATCAGAGGCCCTGCCACTCCAAGACCAGCTAGACTGTAGACTGCAGAGACCTGACCAAGAAAAAGAGGCAGCCTCAGGAAATGGATTGCTGCTAATCTCAAACTCCTGAATTATACCGAGAGCTACATGAACTATTAATCCCCAACATATCCTTTCCAAAGGTTACTTCTCACATATTTTTAATCCCCCACCCCATCTCAATCCACCTAAATACCCAAGACCCTCCCCCTACTCTTGATTTAAAGTCTACTCACTCTCTGGCTACAACGCATGCCCAGTCCTCAATCTAAGTATTCCTCCCTTCCCCAGCCACCTAAACCCTTTCTTTATTCTTTTCTTTCTTCCTCTTTCTTTTTTTTTTCCTTCCTTTTTTTGTTTTTTTCTTTTCTTTCCTTTCTTTTTTCTTTTGTTTTTTCTTTTCCTCCTGTTAAAGCCCCCAGGTCCTGGCTCCACTTGGACCAAACAGAGATCATAAAGGGTGAACAGACACCTAAACCTTTTCTTTATTAATATTGGTTTTTCTTTTTCTTCTGATTATTTCCTTTTTTTTTCTCTCTCTCTCTGATATAAGCCCAAAGGTCCCGGCTCCACCTGGACCAATCAGGGATCATTAAGGGTGAACAGCCACCTAAACCCTTTATGCTTATCATACATACACACACACACACACACACACACACACACACACACACATATATATATGTATTTTTTTTTTTTTGTCTGCTAAAAGCCCTCGGGTCCTGGCTACATCTGGACCAATCAGGGATTATTAAGGGTGAACAGCCCTCTAAACCGTTTCTTCTTATTATTATTATCTTTTTTATTTCCTTTTTTCCTTTTCATATTTTTTCCTTTTCCTTTTTTTCCTGCTAAAAGCCCACAAGTCCAGAATACAACCAGACAGCCCAAATAAAGGCCACACCAAGAACAACAAGTGGAGAAAATCTGGGAGACTGCAACATTGAACTCCACAAATCTCCTAACACAGAAGGGTGCTCAACTAAGGCAAGGAAGCAAAGCAGGTTAACCCAAGGAAAAAACAAAAAAATAAAAAGCAACAACAGACACCCAAAATGGGGAAAAAAAGAATCAGTCCATCACCAAACGGAAAGGAAGAATCCCCAGAAAGACTACCAAATGAAACAGAGGCACCTGAAATATCAGATAAGGAAGTCAAAAGAATGATACTAGAGAAGCTCAATGAGCTCAGCCACATCAAAGAAAACTATAAACAACTCCAGGAGAACTACGAAGAACTCCAGGGAAGTTGCAAGGAACTTACTGAGAGTTACAACAGCATGAAAAAGGACATAGAAACTATCAATAAGTGCCAGGAGGAAATGAAGAATACAATTTTTGAATTGAAGAATACAGTAGAAGGAATCAACAGTATGCTAGAGGAAGCAGAGGACCTGATCAGCGAGTTGGAGGATAAGGTAGACAAATACTCCAAGACAGTACAAGAGAATGAAAAAAGGATGAACAAGGTTGAAGAGGGTTTAAGAGAGCAGCAGGACAACATGAAACGTAACAATATCCATATCATAGGAGAAGAAGGAGAAGAGAAACAAGGAATGGAAAACCTGTTCAAAAAAGTCATGATAGAAAATTTCCCTAACACAATGAGTGAAAATATTAATCAAGTTCAGGAAGCACAGAGGGTCCCAATGAAGATCAACCCAAATAGACCAACACCAAGGCGCACTATTATTAAAATGGCTAATTTCAAAGACAAAGAGAGAATCCTAAAAGCATCAAGAGAGAAACAACAAATAACATACAAAGGGGTTCCAATAAGGCTATCAAATGATTATTCAACAGAAACAATTCAAGCTAGAAGGGAATGGCAAAAAGTATTTCAAGTCATAGTAAACAAAGGCCTGCAACCAAGAATACTCTACCCAGCAAGGCTCTCATTCAAGATAGAGGGAGAAATAGGAGCTTCCCAGACAAAAAAAGACTAAAAGAATACATCTCTACCAAACCAGCATTGCAAGAAATGCTAAAGGGTCTGCTATAAAAATAAGTAAACAAATGAAATGAAGAAACAGAGAAAGCCAAAGAGGAATACAGACACAAAGGGAGAAAATGGCAATGAATAAGTATCAGTCAATAATAACTTTAAACGTAAATGTATTAAATGCACCAATCAAAAGACATAGGGTAGCCGAATGGATAAGACAACATGACCCACATATATGCTGTCTTCAAGAGATCCACCTCAGAACAAAAGATCGACACAGATTGAGAATGAAGGGATGGAAAACTATATATCAAGCATATGGACATGAAAAAAAACCTGGAGTAGCAATACTGATTTCAGATAAAATAGATTTTACAATGAAGGACATAAAAAGGGACAAAGATGGACATTTCATAATACTTAAGGGAACAATCCATCAAGAAGAAATAACTCTGATCAACATATACGCACCCAACATAGGAGCTCCAAAATATATAAGGAAAATCTTGGAAGACTTTAAGAAAGACATAGACAGCAACACACTAATAGTAGGGGATTTTAATACCCCACTATCAATAATGGACAGATCTTCCAAACAAAAATCCCCAGAGATGTTGTGGCATTGAACAACACTCTAGAGGAAATGGACCTAACTGATGTATACAGAGTCTTTTACCCCAAAGAAGCAAAACACACATTCTTTTCAAATGCACATGGATCATTCTCCAAGATAGACCACATGGTATGTCACAAGACAAGTCTCCACAAATACAGGAAAATTGAAATCATACAAAGTATCTTCTCAGACCACAATGGCTTGAAACTAGACACCAAATTCAAGGGAAAACCCCCAAAATTCTCTAACTCATGGAGACTGAATAACATGCTTTTAAGCAATGAAGGGGTCAACAATGAGATCAAAGATGAAATCAAAAAGTTCCTGGAAACAAATGACAATGAACACACAACAGCCCAAAACTTATGGGATACAGCAAAGGCAGTTCTCAGGGGGGAAATTTATAGCAATACAGGCCTTCCTAAAAAGGTTACAAGAAGTTTATAAAAACAACCTAACCACAAAGCTGCAAGAACTAGAGGTGCAACAATAAACAAAGCCCAGAGCAAGTAGAAGGAAGGAAATCATCAAGATCAGGGGAGACCTAAGTAACTCAGAGATTCCAACTACAATTTGAAGAATCAACAGGTCCAGGAGCTGGTTCTTTGAAAAAATAAACAAAATTGACAAGCCTTTATCCAGACCCATCAAGAAAAAGAGAGAGAGAACCCAAATAAACAGAATCAGAACTGAAAGAGGGGAAATCACAACTGATACCTCAGAAATACAAAAGATTGTAAGAAATTACTACAAACAACTCTATGACAAAAAATATGACAACCTGGATGAAATGGACACATTTCTGGAAAGGTATAATCTACCAAAACTGAACCCAGAAGAAGCA
>PVIW01016328.1:0-17004 GCA_004026585.1 Noctilio leporinus | reverse complement strand
GTGGATGATTGGATCAAAAAACTTTGGTACATTTACACAATGGAATTCTATATGGCAGAAAGAAAGAAGGAACTTGTACCCTTTGCAACAACATGGATGGAACTGGAGAGTATTATGCTTAGTGAAATAAGCCAGTCAGTGAAGGACAGGTATCATATGATCTCACACATTACGGGACAATAATGAGCAAAACTAACAACAAGCAAAACAGAACCAAGTGTATGAATACAAGGAATAGGCCTTCAGTGGTCAGGAGGAAAGGGGTTGTGGGGAGGGGGGAGGCAGAGGCAAAGAAGGGGAGCAGCTTAGACAAGAACCTAGTATAAAGGAACCATGGACATGGACAACAGGTGGGATTGACTTTGGGGGGAATGGGTGGGTGGGGAGGGAGACAGAGGGGAGCAAGAAGGGGATGGATGTAATACAATAACAATAAAGTTAAAAAGAAAAAAAAAAAAAAAGAATAAGGGCTCTAGAGCTCAATTCCTTGGATTCAAATCCCATCATTGATTGACATCTGCAAGGTATATAACATTGGGGAAATTATTTAATCTCCATTTCTTACGGTCCTCCTCTGTAAAACAAAGTGAATCATAGTACTGGACTCATAGTTTTTTTTTTTTGTGAGGATTAATTAGTTCATAAAAATGTTTAGAACTATGTCTGACACATAGTTAAGAGCTCAATGAATGTTAGACATCATAATATATTTTCCCATGATTTTTAAGCCATATTTTAAATGTTAGTCTAATGAAAAGGCAGTGTTGATTTTTTAAAATGTCTAAGCATAGCTTCTAACTTTTATTCAACAAGGCAAAATGCCAGTGAAAGCTTTCAGTAGAATTCCATATGCTGTGGAATATACAGTTTTACCAACTGCAGGGAAAATATCACTCACAGCTTGGGTGCCTGAGCCTTTGATTGCCAGTTTCCCTGTGATTAGAATAAAACATCTAAAATTTGATTGATAACTTTTATGTAAAAGTGAGAGAAAAGTGTATCTTTTTTTTTTAAATTTAGAAGCAAGAATTGGGACTCAGGATTTGGGATTTTATCCTAAGCACTCATTGTTCTATTTTCCTGAGAGAGAGAGGAAGAAAAGAACTAAAGGGGTAGTTATGCCACTCACTAATAATAATAGGATGAAATCAGCCTTTCAGGTAGGGTTGAGAAGTATGATGCCTTTGTGAAATAGAATTCATCTTATTCTGGAACAGCCAAATTAATTTAACAAATATTAGCTTTCTGGTGACGATCTCCGCATGACAACACACATCTCACCAAAGATCTTTATGCCTTTCCACAATAGGAGTAGAGGAAACACAAGAAGAAGCACCTGGTGTAGAGCTCTAATTCCTACTTCATGGATGTGAACTGCCCAGGATGCTATAAAATCATCACTGTCTTTAGCTGTGCACGACCGGTAATTTTGTGTGTTGGTTGTTAACCTGTCCTCTGTCAGCCTCTGGGAGGAAAAGCAAGGCTTCCAGGAGGATGCTCCCACAGAAGGAAAGGAAGCAGCACTAAAAGCATCTGAATCAAGCTGAGTGGGGAACCATCCCAATAAAACACATTTTGGATACAAAAACAATTACAAATATTTAATGAGTACATACTATGCCAGATATTGGATGAGCTTAGTATCACTTTTCTAAAAGGATATCTAGAATCTCTTTCATATGTGCTAGCAACATAGGAGTAACAGAATTGAACATCATGGTTAGATGACTATAACTACCAGTTTGGAAGGTATATCCAATATTACTAGTCTTTCAGTGGTTTTCTGGAAATTTTTAACATCATATTTATCTTCAAAGTCTTAAATTAATTAGTATCTTTACTGTCCTCGGTAATATAAAAACTATAAAATACTTCTAATTTAATGGTCTCTTTATATACTATTGCCTAAGATTTCTCTTCTGTCTTAATTCTTTTTCCTTTGACATATAAGAAAAATGATGAATAGATCTTTCTTCTTGGTACATTTCCTTTCTTTCTGAAGTCTATTTTTCACTAGTATCTTTAGTGGGGTCTTTGGGCAGTACACACTCCAAGAAATTTTTGTTTATCTGAAAATATCTCACTCCCATCCTTTTTTGAAAGATCATTTTATTGGACATAGACATTTAGGCTGATAATAATTTTTTCTCCTGAAACAATTATTGAAACACTGAAAATATTGTTTCAGTGTTTCTGCATTCAAATAAGCCATCTGTCTAATTGTTGTTTGCTGTAGATTATGACCTTTCTCCTTGGTGTTCTTGAGGTCTTATTTATCTGTCTTGAGATTTTTTTGGGCTCCCTGATTTTAAGAGTTGATTTCTTTTTTTTCAATCCTAGAAAATTCTTAGCCATTATCTCTTTGAGTTTTTGCCTTATCCTTCATTTTTTTCTCTCCTTTTGGAATTCTTAATTAGAAAATGGTGAACTTTCTCATTCTTAACTCTCACAAAGTATAAAACATAAGTCCCATATTTCCTCACATCTTTTTGTTGTTATTGTTTGCACTATTCTCGTAGCCTGGAATTACCCCTTCCATTCTTGTTAACATGGGACCGATGTTGATATCACTTTGTCTGTGAAGCTTTTTCCAGGCTTCTCAGTTGAAATTAGTCTCTTCCTGTGCTCTGTTTCTATAAGGCATGACCATATTTCTTATCAGATATTGTAGTGAATCAGAGCTATGTATGTGCAGGTCTCTTTGTACTCCTCTCTCTGACCCTATAGAGCTTCTATATTTGAGTTCTAGGAAGCATGTCATGCTCTGGTAGAAAGGGGTTACTTGCACTTGGTAGATACAGTAATGTGGAATCAGTTGTATTTGTAACACTGCAGTCCTTTCCTCTGGTAGAGGGAGTAAAGATAGATATAAATTCTGAGTCATAGTCAGCGGAGTTATTTTAAAATTCTGAGAGCAATGATATATCTATGTACACCAATGAATATTCTTTCCTAATTTGAAAAAAACTGCTGACAATTCTCTGGAGTAAAGGGAGCTATAAATAAATAAACATTTCTAAAACCACAGCAATAAATGCTGCCTTTTAATTGATATATACCAGAAAACTCTTATCTTTAAACTAGAAGTTCCAACCTAGGCTGTTTGTTCTAAAGCTTCCATGAAAAGGCTGATTCCTCCATTAGCCTGCTGAGGTCATAGGCTGTATGATGGTACTGAGGAATGAGAATTCAGATCACCTTTTCTCCCCTTCTTGTCTGGAAATTGACTTTTTAAAAACTATGTTTGCCATGTAAATAAACCTTTTCTTTTTTGTAAGTAGTGCTCTGTTGATTTTTCCCTTCCTTTTCTTTTTTCTTCTTTTCATTCCTCAAAACTGCCAGTTAGATTGGGCATTAATATTATCCCTGATTGGTGCCGGCCTGCGAACCCAAAGGTTGCTGGTTCGATTCCCAGCCAGGGCAACATAATCAGGTTGCAAGTCAGGTCTCCAGCCAGGTCTGTAACTGGAGGCAGGTGAAAGGCAACCGTATATTGCTATCTCTTTCTCTGCCTCTCTCCCTTCCCCTCTGTCTGAAAAATAATAAATCTTAAAAAAAATATTATCCCTGATGGGTAGGTAACTACTAACCTTTCACTCCCATCCTTTACTGACAAGCAAGTCTTCAAAGTACAGTTCTGATTTCAGCATATTTTGCTCAGAAACTTGTACTTCCTCTCATTGTCTTCTAAATTAATCTAAATTCCTTATTCTAGCTATTTAAAAACATTGAATATATTTGACATGTAATGTGTAAATTTAAGGTATACAATGTGTTACTTTCATACATTTATGTATTGTAATATGGTTGTCATTGTAGCGATATATGTCATACACATAATTATAGTATGATATTGTTATCTATCTTATTCTAGCTCTTGCAGGCTGTCGAATCCTATCCCCTTTTTGTTCTTATTTTTCCATGGAGTAGAGAAGTCAGCGGAGTATGGCTTGTAAGCCAAATTTTGTATTGCCCAGGAGCTAAGAGTAGTTGCATTTAAATTTTTTTATTTTTAAAAAAGATTTTATTTATTTCTTTTTAGAGAGAGGGGTTGAAAGGGAGAAAGAGGCAGGGAGAAAAACATAAATGTGAGAGAGAAACATTGATTAGTTGTGTCTTGCATACCCCTAACTGGGGATGTGGCCAGAAATACAGGCAGTACCCTGACCAGGAATTGAACCAGTGACCTTTTGGTTCGCCAGGTCAGCACTTAATCCACTGACCCACATTAACCAGGTTACATTTTTAAATGTTTAAAAAAATTAAAAGAAGAATAACATTTTGTGACACATGAAGTTATATAAAATTAAAGTTTTCATATATATGAAGCTTTATTGAGAAATAGCCATGTCCTTTCTCTTTCCTTTTTTTATTTTTTAAGATTTTATTGATTATTTTTAGAGAGAGAGGAAAGGAAAGAGACAGAGAGGGAGAGACATTAATGTGTGGTTGCCTTTCACCTGCTTCCAGCTACAGACCTGGCTGGAGACCTGGCTTGCAGCCTGGTTATGTGCTCTGGCTGGGAATTGAACCAGTGACCTTTGGGTTTGCAGGCCAGTCCCTTATCTACTATGCCACCAGCCAGGGCTAGCCATGCCCTTTCATTCACACACACACACACACACACACACACACACACATACATATATATATGTATATGTATACATATACATATGTATACATATACATTTTAAAAAATATTTTATTTTCAGAGAGGGGAAGGGAAGTGAGAGAGGGAGAGAAACATCTGTGAGTGAGAGAAACATCCATTGGTTGCCTCTTGCATGCCCCCAAATGGGGACCTGGCCCACAAGCAAGGCATGTACCCCAACTGGGAATCAAAGCAGTGACTTTTCATTTTGCAGGCTGCACTCAATCCACTGAATCACACCAGCCAGAGCAGCATTTACATATTTTCTTTTTTTAAAGTATATTTTATTGATTATGTTATTACAGTTGTCCCAGTTTTACCCATTTATCCCTCTCTACCTTGTACCTTCCTTTTCCTCCTGTAATCCCCTGCTTAGTTCATGTCCATGGATCATGAATATAAGTTTTTTGGCTTTTCTCTTTCTTATACTATTCTTAACATCCCCCTATTTTGTACCTACCAGTTATGCTTCTTAATCCCTGTACCTTTCCCACCATTTTTCCCTTTCCTCTTTCCTGCTGATTACCCTCCATGTCTAGGATTCTGTTCCTGTTCTAGTTGTTTGCTTAGTTTTTTTTTTTTTTTTTTAAGATTCAGTTGTTGATAGTGGTGAGTTTGTTGTCTTTTGAATGTTCATAGTTTTGGCCTTTTTATTAAGTCCCTTTACTATTTCATATAAAAAGGGTTTGGTGATGATGAACTCCTTTAGCTTTACTTTGTCTGGGAAGCACTTTCTCTTCCCTTCCATTCTAAATGATGGCTTTGCTGAATTGAGTAATCTTGGTTGTAGGCTCTTGCTTTTCATCATTTTGAATACTTCTTGCCTAGTGGTTCCTAGTCTAGCACAATGGATTACATACTTCTTGTCAGTCCCTTCCTGCTTGCAGTTTCTTTTGAGAAACCAGCTGTTAGTTTTATGGGAACTTCTTATTAAGTAACTCTCTGCTTTTCTCTTGCTTTTAAGATTCTCTCTTTATCTTTAACTTTTGGCATTTTAAGTATGATGTGTCTTGGTGTGTTCCTCTTTGAGTCCAACTTTTTTCGCACTCTCTATGCTTCCTGGACTTGTCTGTATTTCCTTTGCTAAATTAAGGAAGTTTTCTTTAATTTAATTTGTTTTTTCAAATAGGTTTTTAATTTCTTGCCGTTTCTCTTCTTCTGGCATCCCTGGAATTTGGTGTTGGCACTTTTGGAGATGTCCCAGAGCATTCTTACTCTTTCCTCTTTTTTTTTTTTTTTTTTGAGTCTTGTTTATTCATTCTGTACTGGTTGATTGTTTATTTCTTCCTTATGTTCCAAATTGTTTGTTTGAACCCTGGCTTCCTTCACTTCAGTGTTGGTTCCCTGCAGATTTTCTTTTAATTTACTTAGCGTAGCCTTCATTTCTTCCCTTATGCTTTTGCCATACTCTGTGAGTTCTCTGAGCATCCTGATTACCAGTGTTTTGAACCTCTGTATGTAGTAGGTTGGCTATCTCCATTTCATTTAGTTCTTTTTCTGGGATTTTGTTCTGTTCTTTCATTTGGGCCATATTTCCTTGTCTCGTCAACTTGGCAGTCTCCCTGTGTTTGTTTCTGTGTATTAGGTAGAGCTGCTATGACTCCCTGTCTTAGTGCCACTATTAAGTTGTATGGGGTAGAGGATTAGGTATTCGCCAGGGCTGGGCAACCCACTCATGACTTTGTTGCTCTGTATGTGGGGGAGGGCCTAGAGAAGAGACAATGCTGCTGCCTGTCTGCCATAAGCTTGCTTGGCACTCACCCCATTTCCAGTCACCCCTTCCCTATGTGACTGATTCCCTTCCAGCTGTTGTCCTGGTGGTGGTTGCCAGAGTAGGTAGGTTGGTTTGCAGATGTTCTAAGTCTGTGCGGGCCCTTTATGTCAACTGTCCTGAGAATTCAGCAGTTTCTTCTGCTGCCCCAACCCCTACTGGTTTTTACAGGCTAAAGTTATGAGGCTTTATTTTCCCAGCACTGGAACCCTAACCCTGGGCTGCCCTTTGGGCCTGGGGCTGGGATCACTCGCTCCAAACATATCCCTCCTCACGTGAATGTGGGACTGCTGGTTCTGCCAGCTGCTACCACGCCATGTCCTCTCCACCCCTGCTCCGTCTTCACTCCTGCCCATTGGATGAATGTGACTTCTTTAAGTCCTTGGTTATTAGGCTTCCATACAGTTCAGTTTTCTGGCAGATCTAGGTGTTTATTTTGAGGTTAGTTTTGATCCTTTATATGTTGTGCAAGGAGGCAAAGCATGTTAATCTTCGCTTCAATCTTGACCGGATGTCCCATTTACATATTTTCTATGACTGCTTTCACACTATAATAGTGTTGAGAAGTTGTGACAGTGATCATATGGCCCACAAAACCTAAAATAGTTACTGTTTTCCCCTTTATAGAAATTATTTCCAATCCTGGACCTTGAATCATCAACTTATAAAGTTGGAAATAGATTCAGATATGTTCTTATCCAACTCTCTTATTTTAAAAATAGAAAATATATTCTCAGATGTTCTTCACCTTTGGCAATGGAAAAGCCAAAAATCAGAATCCATTGTTGGTTCTACCCCACCATGGGGCCCGTCCAATGAAGCCTGTAATAGCCCAATGAGACTGCTTTGTGTTTCATGAACTGCACTCTGTCTTAATTCTATGCACATACTGCATTTCTTTGTATCTCAGATGCCTTTTTCCCACCAGAAGTTTTATCCATGCTTTAAGGCTCAGCTCAAATAATGAAGACTGCCCTTTTCCCAACAACTGGTTGAGCTGTCTGTCCACTGACCCTCGGTACTGCTAAGTTATACCTCCCTATTGGTATTCATTAGTCATATATGTAGTTCTAATGCTATTCCAGGCCATAAACTTCCTAACTGTGCACCTTTGTGTCACATGTACATTGCCTTCCGCACGGAATTCTCAGGACATAATTTAAAGAGTTTATGTGAAGATGCTAGGATATAACAGATGCCTTCAAGATCTCTAGTTTACTTTTTTTCTATGAAAAAATGAGAAAGAAAATATACCATTACTGACTAATATTTTCTTGTGTGATCAGCTATACAGAAGAATTCATAGGGAGTTTACCTATATCATATACACTTAGCAATTAATGAAGTGTGTACACCCTGTGGAGAGAACTTGGATTTGTTCTAAGGAGGATTACCAAATTGTGTGATGATTATTTAGGCCTTTAGTATATTTATTAGTTACTAGGATTATAGAAACGTGACTGGTTTGGTTGAAATTCACAGTTTAAAATCAAATTCGACAATGAAAACCTTCCACATTCTCTCTCAATCTCCAGGATTCTCTGTTGTTGTATTTTCCATATACACTCTAAATTTGGGGCTATTTCCATTTGTGAACCATAGACCTGTGGCATTCTATAATGAGCTTTTAGGATTGAACTTGATATTTAGTAAGGACTGAAGATAAATGGGTTGTAGTTACAGTGTTTAGTTGCTTTGCTGGCATTATCTTTAATACTTTCCTTAAAACAAAACAAATAAACAAAAATGCTAGATAGATGAATGGACTCATTCTAATGTAGTTCCTTCAATTCTGACTTAATTAAAAAAATTAATTATTAAAAAAAGATTTTATTTATTAGTTTTTGAGGGAGGGTTAGGGAGAGAAGCAGCGAGGGAGAGAGGTAGAGAGACATCAATGTATGGTTGCCTTTCACCTGCCTCCAGCTACGGATTTGGCTGGAGACCTAACTTGCAACCTGATTATGTTCCCTGGCTGGGGAATCAAACCAGTGACCTTTGGGTTTGCAGGCTGGCGCCTTATCCACTGTGTCACCAGCCAGGGCTTGGTTTAATTCTTTTTCTTTCTTCCTTTTTCCCAACTGACAGTGAGTTACCTAAAATGGTAGAGCCAGAATTTACCATGGGTTTGGTTGTCTGTGGCAACTGATCAACATCATTCCTACAGTATTGATATTTTGCATTAGTAAGTAAGGGAAACAAAAGGAAATAAACTTGTATTTCTGTAAAAGTCTTTCTCCTGATTATACCAAGCTGTGTCTAATCTATTGAAGTTATATGAAGAGCAGTGATGAACTACAATTTGCAAAAGGCACAAACACAACTAGTATTGCTGGGGATGGTTGGTAGCTTTATTTTTTATTTCTGTCTGTGCATCTCGGCCAGTTTGGTCTGGATGTGCTGCACCTGTTCGCTTATTTCATTTTTCAGCAAGTTTAGAACTGAATTTGTACTCAGCTCATATGTAGTCACACTGAATTACTTTTGTAGCAATTGAAAAAAAGGTAAAAACATTAAGAAAAGTATGAAGGTAAAACTTTTAGGACTTATTTAATATAGGTACCATAGAGTTTTTTCTTTTTCTTTTTTTTCTTATTAGCATTTTAATTGGCAGTCTTAACTGATACATTAATATTATATACTATTGAATTTCCAGTTTTGGTTGCTAGTAAGAAATGTGTTTGTAGTTTGAGCTAAGAAATAGAGTGCTTTTTGTGATTTTGCTTATGGGTTTGATTTAATTGGTCAGAGTGTCCTTTTTACAACCTGGAGTCAAATTCAATTACTATGCTGAATAATCTCCAATTAGTAAGCAGGATGCTCTTAACTTTAGTAATAACACTTACAAACTTTTGCCATTGGGTTACTATTTCCAAGTTTTAACCACACCTGTTTCCTAAGTAAAGAAGGAAAGAAAGAAAGAAAGAAAGCTATATTGTTGATCAGTCCTGGCTGGATTTTATTTTATTTTATATATATATTTATTTATTTAAAATATTTTATTCATTATTTTCAGAGAGAAGGGCAGGGAGGGAGGAAGAAAGGGAGAGAAACATCAATGTATGGTTGCCTTTCACCTGCCTTCAGCTACAGACCTCGCTGGAGACCTGGCTTGCAACCTGGTTATGTGCCCTGGCTGGGAATCGAACCAGGGACCTTTGGGTTCACAGGCTGGGGCCTTATCCATTGAGCCTCCAGCCAGGGCCTGGTTGGATTTTAAAAGCCAGTTGTGGCCAGGTTGACTCAGTTGATCACCCCTAAACAAATAACATTTAAGGAACTGAAGCAGCCGAAGCCCTAGTGAGCCTAACTCATATTGGCTGAAAATCTTCCAGCTTCAGGGAAGGAAAACCAGAACAATTGGACATCAGTTGTTAGGCTGTAAGATGGTTTATTTATTTTTGCCTGTTGTAAGCTTGAAGTTTTTCTTGTCCTTCTTGCCAGCTGGTAGTTACACTGAATTACAAAACAGACCTTCAGACATTATTGAATCTCTCTTCCTCATTAACACACTCTCTCTCCCTCTCTCTCTTTCTGTGAAGTGGTTTAGGAACAGGACATCTGTGTTGCTGAAGGTAACACCACAATCTGAGTGATTTTAGATAAACAACCTCTCTGTGCCACTGTTACCTACCTCCTAGGATTGGTATGAGGATTTAATAAGATAGTAAAAAGCTCATGACTTATAGCATGTGCTCAAAAAACAAAAACAAAAAACAAAACCCCCACCAAACCACATTTTAAAAAATATTTAATTTTATTGTTGTTTTATTACATCCATCCCCTTTTTCCTTCCCTCTGTCCCCTTCTCCACCCTCCCACTCCCCGCCAAGTCAATCCCACTTGTTGTCCATGTCCATGGTTTTTCCATACTAGTTCCTTGACTAAACTGCTCCCCTACTTTTCTCCCCTTACCCCTCCCCTCTGCCCACTGGAGATCTATTCATTGTATTCATGTATCTGGTTCTGTTTTACTTATTTGTTTGTTTTGTTCATTATTGTCCCGAAATGGGTGAGATTATATGGTATTTGTCTTTCTCTGACTGGCTTATTTCACTAAGTATAATGCTTTCTAGTTCCATCCAAGTTATTGCAAAGGTTAGGAGTTCTTTCTTTCTGCTGTGTAGATGTACCATTGTGTAAATGTACCAAAGTTTTTTGATTCAGTCATCTACTGATGGGCACTTAGGCTGTTGCCAGCACTTGGCTATTGTAAATAGCACAAACATAGGGGTACTTAGGTTCTTCTGAATTGGTGTTTCAGAGTTCTTTGGGTATAGTCCTAGTAGTGGAATTGGTGGATCAAAAGGCAGTTCCATTTTTAGTTTTTTAAGGAAACTCCATACTGTTTTCTATAGTGGCTGCACCAGCCTGCATTCCCACCAACAGTGCATGAGGGTTCCCTTTTCCCCACATCCTTGCCAACACTTGTTGTTTGTTGATGATGGCCATTCTGACAGGTGTGAGGTGGTTTTACTGTGGTTTTAATTTGCATCTCTCTGATGGCTAGTGATGTTGAGCATTCTTTTATATGCCTTTGGCTCTTTGTATGTCTCCCTCAGTGAATTGTCTGTTCAGGTCCTTTGCCCATTTTTTAATTGGGCTGTCTGTCTCCTTGGTGTTGTCACGTAAGTTCTTTATATATTTTTGAGATCAAACCCTTGTCTCAGGTATCGTTGGTAAATATGTTTTCCCATACCATGGGTTCCCTTTGAATTTTGCTGGTATTTTCTTTAGCTGAACAGGAAATTTTCAATTAGATATAGTCCTATTTGTTGATTTGTTTTTTGATTTCCTTTGCCCTTGGTGAAGTATCAGTAAATATATTTCTGTGTAGGATGTGTAAAATTTTACTGCCTATATTTTTCTCCAGGACCTTTATGGTGGCACTGTTTATGTTTAAGTCCTTTATTATCCATCTTGAGTTTATTCTGGTATATGTTGTAAGTTGGTAGTCTAGTTTTATCTTTTTGCATGTTTCTGTCCACTTCTCCCAACATCTTGTTGAAGAGACTGTTTTTACTTCATTTTATGTTCTGTCCCCCTTTGTCGAATATTAATTGACTATGAGTCCTGGGTTTATTTTTGGGCTCTCTATTCTGTTCCATTGATCTATGTGTCTATTCTTATGCCAGTACCAGACAGTTTTGATGACAGTAGCCTTGTAGTATGGTTTGATGTCCAGTATTGTGATTCCTCCTATCTTGTTCTTCTTTCTCAAGATTGCTATGGCTATTTGTGGGTGTTTTTGGCTCCATATAAATTTTTGAAGTAAAATTTTCTATTTCTGTGAAGTCTGTCATAGGTATTTTAATTGCATTGAATCTATAGATTGCTTTGGGTGGTATGGACATTTTCATGGTGTTAATTCTTCCCATCCATGAACATGGTATATGCTTCCATTTATTTGTATCTTCCTTAATTTCTTTCTTCAATGTTCTGTAGTTTTCTGAGTAGAGATCTTTTACCTCCTTGGTTCCAAACCACATTTTTTAAGGAGAATGTGGAAGTCACAAATAACTATAATGTACTGCAGAGGGAAAGCAAAAAGGGATGATTATTTAGCATGTGTTGCTGTTCAGGCCCAGTTTTAGGTGATTTACATGTGTACTAATTACATCCTTTAGCCCTGGAAGAAATTTTACTTTTCCTATTTTACTGATAGGCAACTGGGGCTTGGAGAGAATTAGTTACTTGCCCAAGGACACAGTTTGTAATAGCAGAGCAAGGTGAGATTCATTCCAAAGCCCCAGTTCTTTCTCCAATACTCCATGTTACCTTCTAGGATGAGGTGTAGGTCCCAGTTATCCTAAGATAAAAATGGGTTGCTTTTCAAAAATTCATTTACAAATTGGTTTAGTTCTTTTTTCTATAGGGACAATGTTACTAATGGTGGTTATATAACCAGTCAAAAGCTACAGTGTAATTGAAAATTTGCACATTTCTGAACTAGAATGGTAAAGAACAGGTGAGTTTGCAATTCTAGCTATTATAGTTTAAATTCTATGAAATGATAATACTTTAAGAAAGTAGATTTGGTTAGAGGATAGTGAGGAAAAAATGGACAGTATTTTGATATTGGTGGAGGCTTTGGGATACTTTAAGGAATTAAACCATTTATGACACAAAGATATTCTATATTTGATAATACTTTGATGGTGTATAAAGCATATTCATATGCATTATTTTCTTATATCTTGTCTGAGACAAATAGGACAGGTGGTAAAGTCGACCTAATTTCCCATAGCAATGTTTAGGTCTCTCTTTTTTTAATGTGTTTATTTATTAAAATAAAAATAGCCTGTGGGAGCCTAGCTATTCACTTTAAAAGAGTCATAGAGGATTAGTGCATAGTTGTACAAAGAAAGAATGAAAATAAAAGAATGAAGGCCTTTCTGAGTTAATTATGCAGGAATAGAAGGGATTATAATGTAGTATTTAAGGAGTAAATATGGGAAGATAAGAAAATGGTAGAATTAAATGTTAACCTATTTTATTATCTTTCTTTATAATTTTATATATTTCAGCTGTCACTTATTTATTATATGCCAGTCACTATGTGTCATGACTATGAGGGAATAAAAAAGTTCAGGCCCTACATTTAAGGAATTAATTCTCTCCCTGAAGCATTTCCTAAAGATTACATTCAGATCTTTTCCTCTCCACCAGTATTTATGATTATGCAATAGTTATTTAATTATGAAACTAGTGAAACTAATACTGAGTTTCCTTTTAAGTAATATTTTAATAACTAAAAAAATTGGAAGAAGTAAAGGAGATTAAGTGGAAAACAGTCCTTTTATTTTCTCATAATTATTGCTTGACTTCCTGTCGACAAAGCAGAATGAAAGGATGAGAATTGGGAGAACTGTGTATGTGTGTGTGTGTATATATATTTTTAAGATTCTACTTATTATTTTTAGAGAGAGGGGTAGAGAGAGAGGTAGAGAGAGAGACAGACATTAGTGCATGGTTGCCCTTCACTCGCCCGCAGCCACAGACCCTGCTGGAGACCCAGCTTGCAACCTGGCCACGTGCCCTGGCTGGGGAATCGAACTAGTGACCCCCATCCACTGCGCCACCGGCCAGGGCTAGAATTGTATATTTTGTAGTGCAGTATTTACTCACATATGTTTGAAACCAAAATGGAAATCACTTTAAGTAGGGTTTAACTTACTATATATGAGTGTAGGAGCATTTGTCATTTAACAATTTATTGCTTGTAAGTTAGGAAGTATACCTGAAAACACAGGAAGTAGAGTCATGAGGGTTGCATTCAAATTCAAGTTCTGCAATTTTCTTAGAGAAATAACCTTTCTTAGCCTCATTTCTAAAGTGAAGAATTTGGAGTAGATTGCCAAATTCTTTTTCACTGAAATGGAAGGAGCCATATTTTGTGTTCCATTAAGAGAGTTGAGCAGAAAATTGGTGGTGGAGGTAAGTTCCCTGGGTTCACAATCTGCTTTATTGTTAAACTGGTGACCATTTACAGCACAAGTGTAAGTGGTTGTGAAGTCTGCAGAAGAATCCTTAGTTGAGGGAGGGAATGAAATGTTTGCACTTTGGAGGCCTGCTCGAGTATTTTCATAAAGTGGGATCTGGTGAGCAAGGCTGCTCTCCTAACATTTATCTAGCCTTAATTGATACACTCAATCTCTGTCAGGTTAGAATAAATAGTTGCTGCCCAGGCAGCCTAACACTAGTTCTAAAGAAGTATGTTGCATCAAATGAGCTTCCTTGACATTAAAATTTGTTACTGACATGGTTCATCTGCTGTTTAACCCATTTGATTGTGTTCTTTTTTTTTTTTTTTAATTTTATTGTTGTTGTATTACATCCATCCCCTTTTTGCTCCCCTCTATCCCCCTCCCCACCCACTTGATTGTGTTCTTTTGATGATGCACATTTAAGTTATTTTGGCAGTTGGTCAAAATTTGAACCTTTTAGGCACTGGTGGTTTCTTATTACTTTTTGAATTATTTACCAAGAATATCATTGATATATTTAAAAAAAACTTGTCTATATTTTCCTGATTATAAAGTCAATGCATTTTTTTTTTTTTTAAAGAATCTGGAAAGTAGAGAAAAGGATTAAGAAGAAAACTAAAAATCATCTGAAATTTTATTCCATGTATTCCTCTCTAGTCATTTTTTTCAATATTTTTAGGGGAGAGTGGGATGTGAAATTATTATTTATTAGTGAAATAGCTTAGATATAAATAAAATTTCACATGATACTCATGATGTTGGGGAACCTGCCTAATGTACTGTGGTACTTAAGACTGAATCTTTTTGTTAAATCATGTGGCTCAAATTTAGATACCTGAAGGGCTAAATAGGTAATACGTGAATCAGGCCAGTTGTAGGATACTGGAGAGTGGTAGAGATTGAGGTAAATGGAAAAAGTGCAGGCCCCTATTGAAGAAAACTCCTTCCATTTCCAGCTTATTATTGCCAAGTGGAAACAGGGCCTAGTGTTATTAGAGCTTTCTGATAGTCATTAAAACCTGGAAATTTAAATTTCTTTTTTAATGTGAAATTTCCCATTAAAAAGAACACTGTGTAGGTCAAACGAAACAGATCTGTGGGCACTTGTTCCTTACACTGCCATTTTGTCATTCCTGACATCGATAGTTCTAAATCTTTCTCATAGTTCTTACAAGAAGAGTACTTTTATAAAAGAAAATATTTAGACAGCAGTTTAATAAGGAATTTCTGAGAGAGGCCTCAGGAACTTTTCACTCCATATAAATACTAAGATTATATGGGAATGATAAACACAGGGACCAGGCAGTGACATGAATGACATGATCTGGATGTTAAGATTTTAGGGAGTGAAGCAAAGTATACCGGGTGGAGCAAAAGTAGGTTTAGAATTATTTGGGAAATAATACAGTAATAAATAATAGTACAAGAATAAACTGTGTTTTTCATACTCAAAACTGTAAATCTGTGTTTGCCCCACCCTGTATTTTCCATATGGGACATTTGGGTTCCAGCCAATAGTTCCCTTCCTGGAATGTAGATCCAACATGGTCAGATCTTTTGATATTTCAAGAGATGTCAATAATTTGGATCTTTGTAAATTTCTTTCTTTTTTTTTTTTTTTTAAAGCTGGATGAAGAAATAAAGATCTTTAGTAAAGGCAAAAATACAGGCAATTATAAAAACTATATTATTTCACCTTTGACTTGTTACTCCAGTTTTGTTTTTGGGATATCAATAAATGAGAACAGGTGGCACTAGATTTGCATAGAAGCGGAAATTTGTATATTATTGAAGTTAAGCTGCTATAAATCCAAATAATGTGTTATAACTTGAGGATGTTAAATGTAATCCTTAGAGTGACCACAAAGAAATAGCTACAAAATATATACAAAAGGAAATGAGAAAAGAATTAAAACATTTTGCTATTTAAACTAAACACAAAACAGTAATTCAGGAAGTTATATACAGAAAAAATCTATAGGAGATACCGAAAAAAAGCAGGAAATTGAAATGAATCTTTCTTTATCAGTAATAACTTTAAGTATAAATGATTTAAACTCTTCAATCAAAAGACAGAGATTACAGGAAAGGGTAAAAATACCAATGATACAATTATCTGCTGTCTACAAGAACTCACTTCAGACACAAGGACAGATTTAAGTTAAACATGAGAGAATGGAAAAGGATTATCTATGCAAATAGTAATTAAAAGAGAGCAGGGGTAGCTATACTAATATCCAGCAAAATATACTTTCAATTAAACAAAAAATATTATAAGAAACAAAAAATGGAGATTATTCATTAGTAAGATTCAATACAGCAAAAAGATATAACTGTTTTATATCTTTAGCAAATATATAAAAAAATTTATATCTATATAGATATAATATTTATATCTATAGATATAATATTTATATCTATAGCAAAATCTTCTTTTGCTATTACTATTTAAAACAGAAACAACATACCATTACACTGCCGCACAATAAGCTGGTTAACAGTGAAACAGGATTATCAATATTAGAAACCTAAATCGTTTCAATCAAAAGTACAGTTGTTTTCATTGATCCAAATATCAATATACATCCATTAAATTTATTAAATTATGTTAATGATTTTTCAAATTTTAGTTAACAAAATATAGTATGTGTATGTGTGTGTGTGTATATATATATATATATATATATATATATATATATATATATAGCTTTAGCAGTATATTCTGAAAGCACCAGTATAATGACCAAGATGTTTTTATATATTTTCTTCTCAGCTAAACAAGGATGATAAGACTATTTTACTACTTTTCAGACAGTTCTTGAGTGATATTTCCTAGGAAAAGATTTTTCTTTTTTTTTTTTTTTTTTTTAATTTTATTGTTGTTGTATTGCATCCATCCTTTTTTTACTCCCCTCTGTCCCCCTCCCCACCCACCCTTTCCCCCCAAAGTCAATCCCACCTGTTGTCCATGTCCATGGTTCCTTTATACTAGGTTCTTGTCTAAGCTGCTCCCCTTCTTTGCCTCTGCCTCCCCACTCCCCCGAACCCCTATCCCCCTGACCACTGCAGGCCTATTCCTTGTATTCATACACTTG
>PVIW01016327.1:0-17004 GCA_004026585.1 Noctilio leporinus | reverse complement strand
AGGTTCTTATGAATTGGTGTTTCAGGATTCTTTGGGTATAGTCCAAGTAGTGGAATTGCTGGATCAAAAGGCAGTTCCATTTTTAGTTTTTTAAGGAAACCCCATACTGTTTTCCACAGTGGCTGCACCAGCCTACATTCCCACCAACAGTGTATGAGGGTTCCCTTTGCCCCGCATCCTCGCCAACACTTGTTGTTTGCTGATTTGCTGATGATTGCCATTCTGACAGGTGTGAGGTGGAGATATTGAATGTTTTGAAGAAGGCAGGGACTGTATCTTGTTTGTCTGTCTCCATTTATATTAGCCTGGATGGCACATAGTAGGTGCACTCTGAATGCTGATTATATGACTGAGTGGATTTTTAACTCTAGGCTGAAGTAAATGGAGGACTAGTGCTGTTGCAGGCTTTCACAGATGAAATTTGACCTGAAAGAAACCTGCATTTGTACAGTAATGAGGTGTGTCGTTGGAATTCGTACCATGCCAATACGTTGTTCCGTTTAGTTAAAAACAGCATTGCTGACAGATTTTCTTTGGAGATTTATTGGCAGATTTTCCTAAGACTGTATTAATGCTGGAATTATGAGTTTTCCCTGGTAAATCTTTATCATTGCGAGAAAAACAGAGTTGATTAAATTCAGGATCCTTTAGGGGATCAATTCTGCTGCTCAATAATCTTTATTGAGAGAAAAGAGCTGTCTTTACTTAGGACAACTGGGTATCAAAACAGAAACCATTTTTTTTTTCCTTTTTTTCCCCCACCTACTCCTGCCACACATAACTGAGAATACATTCATACATTTTTCAGGCTCTTGCTACCAGTGTGTTAGTTGAATCTGAGTTAGGTCAGAAATTTCACCAGTTTTTAATGTAAAACAAACAGGATGTGTAGGAAGCCTTTGCCATCCTGAAGGCTTGTAGGGAGTGGGCTGTCCTGGCTCCTGCTGTCAGGGTGAAGGGGCCTCTTGCTAATCCCTGTACTTCATGCACACTGACCTATGGAAGGCTGTTCTAGGCCTCCCATGAAGCTCTGGAAAGCCTTTCATTGTCAGCAAGAGGTGAACTTGGTGTCCAGGTACAAGGAAATGTATGGATGTGGGGGATGAACCACTGTATAGCAAAACAGGGATCCTTTCTTGGTCTAAAAACACACAGATTTCCAGAATCTTATCCTCTGTACTTTCTGCTCCACTTTTGCCATCCAGCACCATCCTCAACCACTTCTCCCTGCCCCCACCTTCATTGTTACCTAGTTGTGTCTGTTATTTACAGGCATAGTTTGCTTGGGCCTCTGTAGCAAAGGAGCACAGACTAGGTACATTTTCTGATAATTCTGGAGGCCTGGAGGCCAACATCAAGGTGCTGGTAGGGCTGGTTTCTTCTGAGGTTTTTATGCTTATAGATGGCCATCTTCTCCTGTGTCATCTTCTCTCTGTGTGTATCTGTCTCATCACCTCTTCTTAGAAGGAAACCAGTCAGACTGGACTTGGGCCCACTTTAATGACCTTAGTTTAACCTAATTACCTCTTTAAAGACTCTGTCTCCAGATACAGTCATGTTCTGAGGTTCTGGGTGTTAGGACTTCATACATGAATTTTCAGGGGCACATGATTCAGCCCATAAGATGGGCTGAAAGTCAGAAGTCTTCTTGGACTTTTAGGACAGTTGGCATTGAAAGAGTCAGAGGTTGATGTTAGTTTATCACAGCAAAGTATTACCCCCAACCCCAGTGTGGCCTTTCATCCCAACACTAAAGCACAAGCAGGATGGAGGGAGGAGGGAGGAGGGAAGAGGGGAATCAGTGTGGGGGAAGGCAGGGGCCAGCTGGCCAAACCCTGGTGTCTGAGCTCAAACTTTTCCACCCCAAGATTTTATTTGAAAGATGCAACATTTAATTTAATTAATTGATTTATGGTTTTTTTTAGAGAGAAGGTCAGGGAGGGAGGAAGAAAGGGAGAGAAGCATCAATGTATAGTTGCCTTTCACCTGCCTCCAGCTATGGACCTGGCTGGAGACCTGGCTTGCAACCTAGTTTTGTGCCCTGACTGGAGAATCAAACCAGTGACCTTTGGGTTCGAAGGCCAGCACCAGTCCACTGAGCCACCAGCCAGGGCTAGTAACATTTTATTTCTTTTGCTTTATTTAGCCACACATGGAAATGTACATGGATATAATTTTCATTAAAAATACTTTCTTCGGCCCTGGCTGGTAGCACAGTGGATATAGCGCTGGCCTGCAAACCCAAAGGTCACTGGTTTGATTCTCCAGTCAGGGCACATAACCAGGTTGCAAGCCAGGTCTCCAGCCAGGTTGCTGGAGGCAGGTGAAAGGCAACCATACATTGATGTTTCTGTCCCTCGCTGCTTCTCTCCCTTCCTTTCTCTCTGGAAATAATAAATAAAATCTTTTAAAAAAATACTTTCTTCAATTTTTCTCATCAGTTTAATGAATGACTTATTCCAAGTCAGAGCTGCCAACAGATGTTAGAGGAAAAACAGAAAATGGGCCACGCAGCTGCTCTGCATAGCTCTCAAACAAAATGTTTGGTCATCAGAAGACTGTGAAAACAAAGCCGGAAATGGACCCAGAGTTTGCTTAATAGGTCCCTGCAAAAGGGTCAGTAGGGTCAGCCAAGGCAAAGTTGAGAAATAGGCCAGTTTGTATTTATGCTTCCATCTGACTTTGCAGCCACTCATAGTTGTTGATCGTAGTTCCAAAGCATCTTGTGATTCTCAGAGTGGGGTTCCTCTGCTCCCTAGCTCTATGTGATGTCATGCCCAAAGTAAACGTGGCCCTTCTTCATGGTTTGTGGTTCTACTTCAAGATTATTGAGGAAATCAGTACTTCAACTACTAAGTAATTTAACTTTAAATATTAAAACAAATGGATGTTTTACAGAGAGGGATGAAAAATGTGCATTGCTTTAAAGAAATTTACTGTTTTAGGTGGTCCTTGGCCACTAAAGAGTGGTTGATGGATTGTAGAAAAGTTCTAGAAATATCTCAGCTCTCTTCAAGCTACCAGGTATTTGGAGCCCTTTTTCAGCCTCAGGCCACTTTCCAAAGTAACAAGCAGATAATCTGATGAATACATCTGTTTAAATGTGCTAATAAATGCTAACCCATTAATGGGAACACAGTGGTCTTTTCTATTTATCACCACCTTCACTCATTTGAATAAAGTATGGATCTTAATTGTGGCCATTTATGATTATGTTTATGCCTCTCATTTAACGTCATTACTCAGTATGTATTTATTGGGAGCTTATGGTATTCCAGGCACTATTCTAGGCATCTCAGATCCATGAGTTAAAAATAAACAAAATTCCTTCCCTGGCTGAACCGGCATGTGTGTTAGGAGATAATAATTAGAGTAAGTAAAGTACATTATGTGTTTGTAACCAATGATGATTTTGGGGGTTACCCCTATGGCAGTAGATAGACAGATGTGATAGTGTGAGTTTGCAGAGACTATCCATTGCATCAGTCCTCAGTGTTGCAGGATGCAAGATCCTCATTTGTGAGCGACAATGGGTAAGCAGGTGATGGAGCGGTGAAGAGGAGGAAATGATGTGAAATAGCTGTAGGAGCATAGGCCAGAGAGAGGACCTGGAAGCATAGTATTCTTGCAGGCAGTATGAAGAGATCACATGAGGCTTGGGGCCCCATGTTTAATGTGAGACTAGTGTGCATGATTGTTTTTCTCTAGCAGTGTTCTATGCATGGGCAGAAACATAGAGAAGGCAGAGTTAGTTAACCAGGATTTTGCTAGGATGGAGTAAGAAGAAGTAAGAGGGGCATGGGGTTGGAAGGTGTAGGTAAAGGAGTGATATGATGATTATTTTCAGCATCCAAATTTGGATACAGGGAAAGGACAGGAAGAGAGAGGCACAGTGAAAAGAGGATGGGATCAGTGGATTATAAATCTTGGTGGAATCGAAGGATTGTTGGAGGTGGGTCACTAGAGGGTGGAAAAACTGGATGGACACTCAGGAGGTGAGGGACAAGAGTGTGCCACCTGAATTGTGATGAGGGAGGAGTTGTCATTATTGGCAATGACAAGACATTTTACTTCTTACATGATCTTGATTTTCAAAGGCCTGCTGAGCTTTTTCTTCTTTCTTTTTATTTTTTCAGTTAGTATTTAACTCAGTTAGCAATCATGCATTTATTAGTGTGATTGTTTCCTTTGCTTGACTGTAAGCATCATAAAGGCAGGGACTGTGTCTGTGTGTTTTTTTGTTTGTTTGTTTGTTTTTGTTTTTAATCTCACTATTCTATCCCCCTGAGTCGAGGACAATGCCTGGCTGAGGGTAGGAGCTTCGTCAGTAATTGCTGAGTGAAATATAAGACACATGCTAATGGCAGTATGCGACCTGAGTGGAGAAGACACTTTCTACTCAGGCACTGTAGTTCCTGATGATGCCAATATAAGAATTAAAACTGGACTCTTAAGCAAAGATCAAATAGGATTTGACATAATTCCTGATCTGTTGATTAAAAGGCAAATTAAATTCCCGTGCCATTTTTGAAAGCTAATTTATAGGAAAAAGGAGGCACATGGTAAAAAAGATAATGTTTGGATTTTAAGGGCTCATTTTAAAAAACAACTTAAAAACAAGGCAGCAGCTTACAGAGTTAATGATGGATTGAAGAAAGAACTTTTTTGATAAATAAGTAGTTGAAGTTCAAGAATACAAGTTAGAATATACAGTTTCACCAAAACTTGGGAAGAACACAGAGTCATTTCTATTGTACTATTTCCACCCAAGGCATCATATTTAATGTGTAGAGGTAGAATTTTGAAGTTCATATACAAAATTAAAGTTATGAAGATTATTATATGAAATGTTAAAGGAACTTATTAAAGAAAAAATAGATAAAAACTATGAACAATGAAACAGCAAAAATACATATCTATCAACAATTGAACCTAAAAAACAAACTAAGAAAATAAGAACAGAGATAGAATCATGGATACAGAGAGTGTTTTGATAGTTGCCAGATGGGAGGAGCCGTGGGGGAATGGGTGAAGAGGTGAGAGGATTAAGAAGTCCAAATGGATAGTAACAGAATAGCCATGGGGATATAAAATAGTATAGGAAACAAAGTAGCCAAATAACTTATATGTATGATCCATGGACATGAACAATGGGGGAGAGGATGGCCTGAAGGAGTGGAGGTGGGTGCTGGGTGGAGTGGGATAAAGAGGAGAAAGTCAGGACAGTTTTAATAGCATAATAAATAAAATATAACTTAAAAGATCAAGTTATGAAGAAGAGAGGCAGGCACTGTTAGGACATGAATGCTTATTCATGCTTTCCCTTCTTCCAAACATTTCTTCTTTTCCCCCCTCTTTTTCCTTTCACATCAGGAAAATGCCTGGAACTGAATAAGTATTGACTGGCTGACTGAGGAAATAATTTACCCAAGTTTCAGACAGTAATAAATTTCTCCATAGGTATTGTTATGAACTGAATGTATATGCTGTCCTTTTTCTCCCTCCCCAAAATTCCTATATTGAAGCCTGAACCCCCATTGTGGAGTAAGGAAGTAATTATGTTTAAATGAGGGCATTTGGGTAGGGCCCTGATCCAAAAGGATTAGACTCCATATAAAAAGAGACAGCAGGGGGCTGGGTGAAGAGGTGATGAAAAAATAGACCTCATAGTCACAGACAACAGTATGGGGATTACCAGAAGGAATGGGGAGAAGTAGTAAAGGCGGAATAAATGGTGACAGAAGGAAATTTGACTTTGGTTGGTGAACATACAATACAATATACCGATGATGTGTTATAGAATTGTACACTGAAAGTTATTGTTAGGTTTGTGCCAGAAAGAAAGGAGGAGTCAGGTGGACCAGTTCAAAGCCTTTGTGGAAGGATGTTCAAGCAAGTGGGCTTTGTCTAAGCAGATGGAAGCCCAGGGAAGGGATGGAGGGATTTTTAAGGACTTGGAGCAGACCCTCAGGAGGATGGGTCACTCTGCTGGTCAGCTCCAGAGTCCAGGGTATAGGTGTTTGTGAAAGAACAATGTCTTCTGATTATGGATGGCTGTCAGGAGACTTATGGTCCTTGTTTCTGAGAAATGATTAAGAAGAGAAGGAAGGGGCAATGGGGGTGTAACTACTTCTCAGCAGGATGCCAGTAGCTATGCCTTAGTTACCTCTATTAATAGGGAACCTGTGATTGGGTGCACCACTAGTGACGCAGACCCTATTTATTCCAGTACAGGTGGTGGCTCAGGTCCTGTGTGACTGCAGTTCCCAATAACATGGTGACCACTGGCTGTTGCCTGTTTTGCAAGGCCTGACACAGGTGGCAGGTCACAGGGCAGGCAACATGTCGGTCTCTAGCCCTAACAGTTATGTAATTTTATTAACCAATGTCACACCAATAAGTTCAGTAAAAATTTCTTTAAAAAAAGAAGACGAGGGAGAAGCAAATGCAGGGAGCTCATGTGCTCTCTGTCCATGCCTGCACATGGAGGAAAAGCCACACAAGAGCATAATGAGAAGGCGGCCATCTGCAAGCGGGTGAGAGTTCTCACCAGAAGCTGAACCCTGCTGGAGCCTTGATCTTGGCCTTCCCAGCCTCCAGAAGTGTGAGAAAACAAATCTCAGTTGTTTAGGCTACCCAGTCTGTGGTATTTTGCTAGAGCTGACTAAGATAGGCACATGAAACCTTTGCCTATGGCTTGAAGAACACAGCATCTGCTAGCCTCTCTTTACAGTGTTCATTCTCCATTTATGTCACACAGGATTGCTTCAAAAGTGGTATGTTTTCTGACAATTCTTTGGTCTGGGGAATGTCTCTTAAATATGTCTCTTGCTTCCATTGTGAAGCCAGCTCACGCAGAATCAGCGAAGACAAATGTTAAAAGATTGAGGGGATTTGTTCATGTTAGTTATGGATTAAAAAGTAAAGAGAGTCCTGGCTGGTGGTTCAGTGGATAGGCGCCAGCCTGTGAACCCAAAGGTCACTGATTTGATTCCCCAGCCAGGGCACATAACCAGGTTGCAAGCCAGGTCTCCAGCCAGGCCTGTGTAGCTGGAGGCAGGTGAAAGGCAACCATACATTGATGCTTCTCTCCCTTTCTTCCTCCCTATCTGCCTTTCTAAAAATAATCAATAAAATCTTTTAAAAAATTTAAAAAGTAAAGAGAAGGAAGAAGGGTCAGACTTAAAAACTTCCAACCATGTCCTCAGATAGAGCATTTTATACTAATCCCAGGAGGGAAAGGAATAGGACAAATGAATGCTATCAAAAACTGTGTTTCTCTTTATTTCTCTATCGCCAGAAATGAGTGCTTACATTAATAGTTTCATTCTGATTACATCCTTCAATAAATTAAAGTATGTGTACCAATTTGTAGAAGTAGGTGAAGCTAACAGTTGTGGCATGTGGTGACAAAGCCAGAAACATTAATCTCTAGATTAAAAGTCTCAAGGATGCACAGTTTACAAAATCAGTAATTAATTTTTCCTGCTCTTTACTGACATTTGATTTTTGGTTTTGCCCCAATGCATATAAACCTAGTGGTAGGTAGCCAGGAGGAATGAACTGACACAGGACATTTTCATAGGCTTTTGGTCTAATTCTACTCTGAAAGACTTATTTATCTCAAAGCAATTGTCATAAGTCACCTTGCTAACTGTTTAATTACTGAACTCAAATGAAAAAACAACAACAACAAAAACTAATAGTTGCAGGCCAAAGTATGAGTATCAGTAATTCCCCCTCTCCCATCTCCCTGGCTTTGCTCTCTCCCTACACATTTAGCAGGAACATCTCACCTCCATCCCCAGCTGGGAATTTTGGAAAGAAAGGTATAGCCAGTAATATCAACAATCTCTTATTCATCAGGAAGGAGAGAATTCACCTGGATGTTCCTCAAAACCATGGGCTCAGTTCAGCAAATAGCCACTCACCCACTTGGCCGGGGTGATAAATGACCTTTGCTGGCTGAGCAGCCAAGAAGTGTGTCTCATTTATCTACCTGCTGTAGCCCATCCTGTAGGAAGAGGAATAAAAGGAGGAGAAATGTATTGAGACTTGGGAACTTACTTTGCATTCTAGCCAGAGGCAAGCCATTGGCTACTAGCAAATGCTCCATCAAATATTAAGTAGATTCCCTCTCAAGCTGTGTAACTATTCTGTGATGGCAGGAATAGTTGAAGACGTTTTGAGATCAGCCAAAAGATGCTAGTGAGGAAACCAAGACCCTATGAGAGTCAAAAGTCTGTGATGTGGCCAGCTGGTCTACCAGGTAGATCTCTCTCTCTCTCTCTCTCTCTCTCTCTCTCTCTCTCTCTCTCTCTCTCTCTCTGTCTCCTATACTGGTGTATTCAACTCCCAAGAGTTTTTACTTTTTAAATACATGTTTAGCAGTTGAATTTGTTTTGTTCTAATTCAGCTACTGGAGTTGAAGTGGAAGGGAGGACCCTCAGAGCCCTCCGCTCTGCCCCATCTGTCCTGTTGCTGTCCATCTCTTCCCTGACTTCCAGGGGCTCCACATAATACAGCTTGAAAACTGCTGGCCTAGGAAGGAATGAGTGGGCTCAGGTGAGGGCATTCCCCAGCCAGTTGAGACTGCTGGGACTTTCTTTTCTTCCTTTTCTCATGCCTCTTTCAGGAGCATCCTTCCAGACTAAATGACCAGCTAGAGCCTGCTCCTTCAGGAAGCCATTCCCAATGCCCCATCAGAATGAGTGCCCCTTTCCCTTTCAAGTCTTTCCATGCATTTATTTCTCTGGGCTCTTCTTGTTGTCTACCTGTGTGGTGAGCTGGGCTATCCTAGACTGAGGGTCAGGGACATCTTAGTTGGGGACCATGGCATTCTTGTCACATCTCTTTGGAATCTGTTACAGCATGTTGCATATCATAGGGGATCAGCAAATATTTGTGGAATTGAGTTGAAGAGACCCTTTTATTTGGGCACCATTGAATCACCATTTGAGTGGATAACTTTTGATCTGGGTATAGTAATTGCACTACCTAGGCAGGTGGAGCAGGTTATTTAGGTAACGTAATTAGTGTACAGAAATACTGTGTAAAAGTCTAAAGTCATGATTGTATTGTCTTGCCATTTTCACAGTTAAGGACATTTTAGTATGGGGATCAAAGATTGTTTATAATTGATTTAAAGAGGCAGCCTTGAGTTTTTCTGGTCTGAACTGCAAGACCACAGAAGATCACTGATTAATGTGCAGGGGCCTTAAGGAGGAATGTGTGAATCACTCCACAATATTCACAGCACACCTGCTGTATGTGGAGCACTGTGTTGGTGCTGAGGGGATGCATCAGGCATCTCTATGTCCTACCTCATGTCCTCCTGGCCCATCTTTTATTCCATCCATTGCTGGGCAACCAGCCTAGCACAGTTGTAACTGGACAGCTTCTCACTTCAGCTGCACCATGCCTCTCTCTGTGTCTAAGGATTTCTGGTCACCATTCTTGGGAGGTCCATTGGAACTCATGCACATGCCACTGGGCAGTGCAAAGGCATTGATGCCCCATGGACTAGGCCTTGACTGGTGATCGGTGGGAACTAGTGGTAAAATGCTCCCTCCTTCTGTCTTTTGATGAATGATTCTGAGCCAAACACTATTCATCTTCAAAGGTCCCAGTTCGGTGGAGTGCCTGTGAGCCACATGGTAACCAGCCCATTAATGCCACTTTGTGTTAGCTTTCTCACTTCCTATGTTTTTCCCTCCCTCAATTCTTCACTTCTATTCCTGGGATTCATCCCAAATAACCCACTACATATAAGCTGTTTGCACAAGCTCTGCTTTTAGAGGGGTGGGGTTCAGGCTAAGTCAGGGGAATAAAGAATTTAGAGAGATATGTTCCCTGTCGTCCAAGAGCTTATCGATCCTTGGACTGGGGAGTCTTGTGGCACATTAAGATACTTTAGAAGGTACTGTGCAGGTAAAGGCCAAAATGGGTGATTCAGACAGGGTGGGTGCTGCTGGAGAAAGGAAAACAGAAGGTCAGTGTGATTGGACCTTGTGGACTATGTCCACCCTGAGAAGAACTGAGTGGGCAGGGAAGAACAGAGGAGACTCCAGTGTTAGGTCTCAGTACAAGTGAGAGGAAAGCTAGGTCAGGGTTATTACAGGGAATGAATGTTATCAGATCGTGTGCCATCTTGAATGCCAGGCACAGCGTTCCTACCTTTCCCTTTGTTTGATGAAAAGTAAGAGTTGACTTAAGATAACTTGAAATTTTGGGGGGTGACTGGTATAACCTGGGGAAGAAAGATAAAGGATTAAGAAACTGCTAAAAACATTCAAGTGGGGATCAGGTGTATGAGAGGCAAAGTTCAATGACCCCCATTCATGGAAAGCTTCATTGAGCATCAGTTTGGAGCAAGATTCCATAGGGGCATTTACATCTGAGGAGAAAGGTCTGCCTGTAGGGTGTAGAGTAGTATTTAAGGGAAACATTCTCATGGACCCCCAGAGTTTACCAATTACTTTCTTTATAATTTCATTTAAATATATATAAAATAAAGCTAAGTATAAACTTCTAGTCCTTGTGTATTCATAAAGCCAAAAGTGATTAGCACATTAAAATAAAATGACAAAACCAATAAAATTTAAATTAGGGGAGAACTAAGTGGCGGAGGAGTTAGTGGAAATACACCAATCTCCTCCCAACACCAAACTGGAATTACAATTTAATTGGGGAGAAATCATCTGAATTAACCAAGAGAACACCACCTGGAGAGAATTCTTATTACCACGGGCAGAACACAACATGACTGAGGTGCCTAAAACTGACCACTGATCACAGACTGATTAGACTAACAACTAAAGGAGACAGACAAAAGCAGTGGATCTCTGGTAGTCTCCAATTGGCTGACTAGACCCAGACTGGGACAATAGCTGACATTACCAAGCACAGATCCAGGAAGTAAAAAAGTGTACCTCTACACCATAGAAGGTCACACCACTAAGACAGTAAGTCAAAGCAGACCAATCCAAGAAGCAGAAATAAACATGAGTCACCTAAAATGGGGAGATAAAGAAATAAACCCTCAGGGAAAGGAAAAGAGGAGTCCCCAGGAAGAGTGCAAATGAAATAGAGGGAAGCACACTATCAGACATGGAACTCAAAATAATGATGATAGAGAAGCTCAATGAGCTCAATGAGTTCAAAGAAACAAACAACTCTAGGGGAACTATGAAGAACTCCAGGGAAGCTACAAGGAACTTACTGAGAACTACACCAGCATTAAAAAGTACATAGACACCATCAATAAGAGTGGGGAGGAAATGAAGATTACAATTTCTGAATTGAAGAACACAGTAGAAGGAATCAAAAGCAGGCTAGAGAAAGCAGAGGATCAGATCATCAAGCTAGAGGTCAATGTAAAAAAAAAAAACAGAAAAGAAAAGAAAAATTTCCAGGCAAATTTCAAAGACAAGGAGAGAATCTGAAAAGCAGCAAGAGAGAAACACCAAACAACATATAAGGTGGCCCTAATAAGGTTATCAGCTGATTTCTTCACAGAAACACAACAAGCCAGAAGGGAATGGCAAAGAATATTTCAAGCAATGAAAAATAAAGGCTTGCAATTAAGAATACTCTACCCAGCAAGGCTCTCGTTCAAAATGGAAGGTGACATAAGGAGTTTCCCAGAGAAGGGAAGGCTAAAAGAATACATCTTCACCAAAACAGCATTGCAAGAGATGCTAAAGGGTCTGATTTAAGAAGATGAAGAAATAGAGACACAGACAGGAACACAGATACAAAGGGGAAAATAGATAACCAATAAGTCCCTATCAATAATAACCTTACATCATTAAAATGTCCATACTACCCAAAGCAATCTATAGGTTCAATGTAATCCCAGTTAAAATACCAATGACAGACTTTGCAGAAATAGAATAAATACTTCAAAAATTTATATGGAGACAAAAATGCCCATGAATAGCCACAGCAATCTTGAGAAAGAAGAACAAGGTAGGAGGAATCACAATACTGGACTTCAAACAATACTGCAAGGCTACTGCAATCAAAATTACCTGGTACTGGCATAAGAATAGACATATAGATCAATGGAACATAATAGAGAGCCCAGAACTTAACCCAGGACTCTATGGTCAACTCATATTTGACAAAGGGGGAAGGAACATCCAATGGAGTAAAAACAGTCTCTTCAACAAATGGTGTTGGGAGAACTGGACAGCAACATGCAAAAAGATAAAACTAGACCACCAACTTACACCATACACCAGAATAAACTCAAGATGAATAAAGGATTTAAACGTAAGCAGTGCCACCATAAAAGTCCTGGAGAAAAATATAGGCAGTGAACTTTTTGATATCCTACACTGAAATATGTTTACTGATACTTCTCCAAGGGCAAAGGAAATCAAAGAACGAATGAACAAATGGGACTATATCAAATTGAAAAGTTTCCATTCAGCTAAAGAAAATATCAGCAAAATTCAAAGGGAACCAACTGTATGGGAAAGCAAAATTGCCAATGATACCTCAGACAAGGGTTTGATCTCCAAAATATATAAAGAACTAATGAGACTCAACACCAGGGAGACAGACAGCCCAATTACAAAATGGGCAAAAGACCTGAACAGACAACTCACTGAGGAAGATGTACAAAAGGCCCAGAGGCATATGAAAGAATGCTCAACATCACTAGCCATCAGAGAAATGCAAATTAAAACCACAATAAGATACCTGTTAGAATGGCAATCATCAACAAATCAATAAACAACAAGTGTTGGCGAGGATGTGGAGCAAAGGGAACCCTTATGCATTGCTGGTGTGAATGTAGGCTGGTGCAGCCACTATGGAAAACAGTATGGAGTTTCCTCCAAAAACTAAAAATGGAACTGGCTTTTGTTCTAGCAATTCCACTACTAGGACTATACCCAAAGAATCCTGAAACACCAATTCATAAGAAACTATGTACACCTATGTTCATAGCAGCACTATTTACAATAGCCAAGTGCTGGAAACAGCCTGAGTACCTATCAGTGGATGATTGGATCAAAAAACGTTGGTACATTTACACAATGGAATACTACACAGCAGAAAGAAAGAAGGAACTCCTACCCTTCGCAACAACATGCATGGAACTGGAGAGTATTATGCTTAGTGAAATAAGCCAGTCAGTGAAGGACAAATACCATATGATCTCACCCATTACAGGACAATAATGAACAAAACTAACAACAAGCAAAACAGAACCAAATATATGAATACAATGAATAGGCCTTCAGTGGTCAGGGGGAAGGGAGTTGGGGGGAGAAGGGAGGAAGAGGCAAGGAAGGGGAGCTGTTAAGACAAAAACCTAGTGTGGAGGAACCATGGACATGGACAACAGGTGGGATTGACTTTGTGGGGGAATGGGTGGGTGGGGAGGGGGACAGAGGAGAGCAAAAAGGAGATGGATGTAATACAACAACAATAAAATTTTTTTAAAAATTAAAAAAAATAAATAAACAGTAAGGTCAAAATAAATAAAATAATAACCTTAAAGGTAAATGTATTAAATGCACCAATCGAAAGACATAGGGTAGCTAAATGGATAAGAACCAACTTTAACTTATGAATGCTTTAAAATGATCTGGTTATAAAGCCCTGGTTGGTGACTTAGTGGAAAGGCACCAGCCTGCGAACCCAAAGGTCACTGGTTCAATTCCCAGTCAGGGCACATAACCAGGTTGCAAGCGAGGTCTCCAGCCAGATCCATGGCTGGAGGCAGGTGAAAGGCACCTTATATTGCTGTTTCTCTCCTCTGCCTCCTTTCCTTCCGTTCTCTCTAAAAAAATAAGAAATTAAAAAAATAAAATGGTCTGGTTATAAATAAATTTTACTAAATAAGGTATATAATTTTGTATACTATTTATATCTGCATTACTGCAGGTTAAGTTTTCTTAGATCAGAATTATTTCACAATATGGGAAAATCATGTTACTTGCAATAACTCAGAAAAATGAAATGCAGTTAAGGAAGAAGAAAAAAGTAAGAAAATGTGGATGTGTATTACATAGAATACATGCTTTCTTTCTTTTTTAAAATAAAGTTTAACTATTTTTATTATTTTTAAGATTTTTAAAAAGTTTATTATTTTTAGAGTAGGGGTAGGGAAAGAGGCAGAGAGGGAGAGAGACATCAACATATGGTTGCCTTTCACCCGACTTCAACTGTGGACCTGGCTGGAGACCTGACTTACAATCTGGTTATGTGCCCTGGCTGGGGAATCAAACCAGCCACCTTTCAGCTCACAGGCCGGTGCATTATCCACTGTGCCACCAGCCAGGGCCATGCTATCTTTCTTATTCACTGTTACAAAATACGTGCTTATTTGTGGGTATGTAATATATATAGATTTTGTTAGCAATTTATGTTTTAAATTGCAATAAATTGGTCCTTGGTGTGTTGTGAAATCAGTCAGTGTTTAGGTTAGAAAAGATGCTGAGAATGAAGACCAATTCGGATGGAAGTTGCAAACTACTAAACTATATGGTTCATGTACATAGGCAATATATATTCTCATATTAACATGTAAATTAGATGAGATTCCTATCAAATATATTGTGGAAATATACATTTCCTGTCATGGAGGCCTCCAAATTGGGGATACTTGGGAAAAGGAATGAATGTTGTAGTAAACTTTATTATTGAAATGTGAACATACCTAATCTCTACCTCAACAGACTCTTAAATAGTTCAGGGGTTAGTTTAAGGACCACATAGGAAGTCAACTACAAGTTCAAAATATAGCTAGAATACTATTCTAAAAAATTACTTAAATCCTAAGGATTTTTATTTTTTACCTCAATTTAGTAGATATAATAATTTCTACTCTGAGGACTGGGGGAGCAAGTGCCATTATTTCTGAAGGCTTCAACTTGTAAAACACATGTAGAGGATAAACAAAGGGTAGTGAAAGAAGACCTGTGCACAGCCAATCAATAAATCAATAAATCTACTATTTAAGATGGAAAACTCCAAAAATAATAAGTTGTAATTCCAGTAGCTCAGAATAAAGTTGAGTTGTATTATTGGAGGGGGGAGGATCTGACTCAAAAATGAAATTCATTTTTTACTATGGGTTTGGCACTGTCTCTAGGACAACTTTCACAAAGGTGAGTTCCGCAATACACCATTTCTGTGACTTATTTCACAGAAATAGCATTCCAGAGTAAAATAAATATTAAAGAAGAAAAAAACTGCTTAATTTGCTACAATATATCTAAAATACTATCATTTAACATGTAATAATTATATAAGCTATTGGCATATTTAAAATTTTCTGTATTAACTCTTCAAAATCCAGTATGTACTTTAAATATGTGTAAAAATATGTATGTATGTAAATGTATTTTTGCATGTGTTTGGTAATATTGCAATTTATATTACTTAAAAGAGTAATTCTTTTTTAAAAAATTTTATTTATTATTTTTAGAGAGAGGGGAAGGGAGAGAGGCAGAGAGGGAGAGAGACATCAGTGTATGGTTGCCTTTCACCTGCCTCCATCTGCGGACCTGCCTGGAGACCTGGTTTGCAACCTGGTTATGTTCCCTAGTTGGAAAGTGATCCAGCTACCTTTGGGTTTGCAGCTCGGTGCCTTATCCACTGTGTCACCAGCCAGGGCCTAAAAGAGTAATTTTTTAAACAAATGAATTAATGTAGGCATTTTGGAATAATGAAAAGAAAACTTTGTATTAATATGATTTGAGAAGCTGACAAGGTAGTAATTAAATGGTGAATTGTCTAGATGTGAAAGGAAAAAAAAAAGTACACATTGGTGGTTACAGAATAGACAGGGGGATGTTAAGAAGAATAAAGGAAATGGAGAAGCCAAAGAACTTATATGCCTGACACATGGACATGAATTAAGGGGAGCATTGTTGGAGGAAATGGGGTACTGGGGGGAAGGAGGCAATGGGGGGAAAGTGGGACAACTGTAATAGCAAAATAAATAAAATATATTTAAGAGAAAAAATTTTAATTAACATTAATTTAATGTGATGATTGATTATTTCCTATAATGACATTGTTGGTGAAGGAGCAGGACACTGGTTGCTTCAGCTCCAAGTTCAGTGTGTTGTGCGCCATGTAGTAACAACCCCGCCTCATCTGTCTCTCTCTTAGAACCCCGGAGAACCCTTTGTTTGAGCAGTTGGCTGTAATTGAATGCATTGTTTACCTCTCCAGTCCGCCTCTGTTCTTTTCTCATTAGCAGGAGACAATGGAAGTAGCCTCATTTGTGCCAGTGCAGCCCCAGCACAAAGCAAAAGTGGGTGCTGATCTTTGTGTGGCAGGGGGTGGGTGTGTAGGTGCTGGAAGGAGGGAAGCTGGGGGTGGGGTAGGAAGAGGACTGGGAAAGAATGCACAGCTTACCAGACCAAGAGCGTTGCCAGGATCAAATATTCAGTTTAGCTGCGGAACTGAAGTCAATTTCTTCAGCTATTAAATTCCAGTGAAGTGGGAATTCATAGATATTTTTCTGGATCAAGGGATCGCTCCATAGCATCCATGACTAGAGTAAGATATTTGTGAAATATTACACTATTTACTATCTCCTGTACCGTTTTTGTAAAGCTACAGTATTGCAAGAAATGCCTTAAGGGAAGGGAGCCTAGCGGCAAAGTTGGGGTGTTGGGCTTCAGCAACACCCTGAACGCTTCCACCTATAGCTCAGCCCTGCGACCGCCTCCTCTTCCCCCAAGCCGTCCAAGGGCTCCTCTGCGGAGGTGCTAGACCTGAGGCTGCCCACGCACACACTGAGCTCCTCCTGCAAGTCTGGCCTTGGCTTCCACTCTTTGAATCAGGGCCCGGAAGGGGGCCTGGGTTTTAATCTCAGCGTCTGCGTTTCCTGCATGGCATTAGACGGGGTTTCTTTCTTTTTTTTCTTTTTAAATTTTATTGTTGTTGTATTACATCCATCCCCTTTTTGCTCCCTTCGGTCCCCCTCCCCACCCACCCATTCCCCCCAAAGTCAATCCCACCTGTTGTCCATGT
>PVIW01016326.1:0-17005 GCA_004026585.1 Noctilio leporinus | reverse complement strand
TTCCCTGGAGTTCTTTGTAATTTCCCTGGAGTTCTTTGTAATTTCCCTGGAGTTCTTTGTAATTTCCCTGGAGTTCTTTGTAGTTCTCCTGGAGTTGTTTACAGTTTTCTTTGATGTGGCTGAGCTCACTGAGCTTCTCTATCATCATTCTTTTGAATTCCTGATCTGATATTCCAGGTGCCTCTGTTTCATTTTGTGTCTTTTCTGGGGATTCTTCCTTTCCCTTTGGTGATGGACTGATTCTTTTTTCCCCCATTTTTGGTGTCTGTTCTTGCTTGCTCTTTATTTTTGTATTTATTTTTGTACTTTCCTTGGGTTAACCTGCTTTGCTTCCTTGCCTTAGTTGAGCACCCTTCTGTGATAGGTGATTTGTGGATTTCAATGTTGCCGTCTCCCAGATTTTCTCCACTTGCTGTTCTTGGTGTGTCGTTTATTTGGGCTGTCTGGTTGTTTTCTGGGCCTGCGGGCTTTTAGCAGAAACAAAAACCAAAACAAAAAACAAAAAACAAAAACAAACAACAACAACAACAAAAAACCAAAAACAAAATACCAAACCAAACCCCCCCCCCAAAAAAAAAAAAAAAGAAATTGCAAAAGAAAAAAAGAAATAAAAATGATAAGAAGAAGAAATGTTTTAGATGGCTGTTCACCCTTAATAATCCCTGACTGGTCCAGATGGAGCCTGAACCTGAGGGCTTTTAACAGAGGAGAAAAGAGAGAGAGAGAGAAAAAAAGGAGAATGTCACAACAGAAAGAGAAATCAATATTAATAAAGAAAAGGTTTAGGACCTGAGGGCTTTTAACAGAGGAGAAAAGAGAAAAAAGAAAAAAGAAAAAAAAAAAAAGGAGAATGTCACAACAGAAAGAGAAATCAATATTAATAAAGAAAAGGTTTAGGTTTCTGTTCACCCTTTATGGTCTCTGTTTGGTCCAGGTGGAGCTAGGACCAGTGGGTTTTATCAGGGAAAAAAGAAAGGAGAAAGTAAGAAAGAAAGAAAGAGAAAAAAAAAGGATGGGGGGTGAAGGTTACAGGATAAAGAGAAATCAATATTAATAAAGAAAGTTTTTAGCTGTGTGTTCCCCCTTTATGATTTCTGATTGGTCCAGGTGGAGTCAGAACCTGTGGGCTTTACCAGGAAGAAAAGGAAAAGAAAAATTTAAAAAAAAAAAAAAAGGAGTAAGGAAGAATAGAATAAAGAAAGGGTTTAGAAAGGCTGGGGAAGGGAGGAATACTTAGATTGAGTACTGGGAATGCGTTATAGCCACAGAGTGAATAGACTTTAATTTGAGAGTAGGGGAGGGTCTTGGATATTTAGGTGGATTGAGGTATGGAGGGGATTAAGAATATGTGAGGAGTAACTTTTGCAAAGGATATGTTGAGGCTTAATAATTCATATTGCTCTCGGTATAATTCAGGTGCTTGAGATTGGCAGCAATCCCTTTCCTGATGCTGCCTCTTTTTCTTGGTCAGGACTTTACAGTCTATAGTCTATATTCTAGCCGGTCTTGGCGCGTGGCAGGGCCTCTGATTGTCACAGTAGGGCTGATTCTGAATGTCCGTCCCCAGGTAGGCTGGGCCTTCCGCAGCCTGGCTGGGTTTTAGGGCTGCCGAGGTTCTGGAGCCTGGCGGAGTTTCCTGCTCAGGACAGCCCCCAGCACTTCTGCAAGGCAGCCCGCAACTTTGCCGGTCCCTGTGACGACTGGCCCCACCCCTGCAGATCCGGGAGGAGGCTGAGCCGGTCAGTCAACACTGTCCGGGGTCTGCCTACACTGTCCCGCCCTTCCGGGGCGAGCACCCCGCCTCCAAGCCAATCAGCTCTCCGCAGAGTCCTTTACGCGGCCTCTGTGATGAGCCCCTCCCAGTCGTAGGCAGTGCTGCCTTTGTCTCCGGCAATGGCGGGTCGCCCGCCACCAGTTCCCGGCTTGCCGGCTCTCCGGCTGGCGTTTTGGATTTTCCCGCGGAGCCTGGGGGCCTGTGTGGTTGCGCCGGGCTGGGCCTCCCCCCTCGCAGGGGCTTCTAGCTGCTGTTTCCCCGGTGGCCCAGCAGCTCCGTTTTTCAGCCCTCTTGCCGCCCCGGCCGGTGCACTTCCTGCTCCCCCGCTCCGGCTTCCCGCAGGACTCTTCTCCTCCGCCTCTAGCCCCGCGCGCCGCGAAACCTCCTCTCCCTGTTGCCGGGGTGAGTCTCTCACACAGTCCCTCCCCTGCAAGAGTTCAATTCCGCATTCCCTACGGCGTTCGCCCTCGCCGCCCGCACTTCACTGCTGAGACTTCCAGTCGCCAGGGAGCCTGAAACTGGCCCCGGTCAAACGCGCCCCTCTGGGCAGAGCCGCCCCTGCCCGGAGCCGCCCTCGGCCCGCCGGCCGGTCTGTCGGGAACTCCTCACCTACTGTCCTGCTGGCCTCCTCTGCCTCTGGGCTCTGCTCCCCTGTGTCCAGATGCTGCCCGTTCCAATCCCCAGGGTCCTGAAGACGTCTCACGCTCCTTATCCTGTCCTCTAGCTGCTTTGGTACTCGAGAACACCATCAGCACTGCTCTCTACTCTGTCGCCATCTTCCCTCTTGTACCAGTTTTTTAATCCATTCATCCACTGAAGAGCACTTAGGTTGTTTCCAGCACTTGGTTATTATAAATTGCGCTGTTATGAACATAGGGGTGCATAGGTTCTTCTGAATTGGTGTTTCAGGATTTTTTGGGTATAATTCTAGCAGTAGAATCACTGCATCATAAGGCAACTCTATTTTTAGTTTTTTGAGGAAATTCCATACTATCTTCCATAGTTGCTGCACCAGCCTGCATTCCCACCAGCAATGCACCAGGGTTCCCTTTATCCCACATCCTTGCCAGCACATATTATTTGGTGATTTTTTTGATGATAGCCATTCTGACAGGTGTGAGGTGGTATCCCATTGTAGTTTTAATTTGGATCTCTCTGATGGCTAGAGATGTTGAGTATTCTTTCATGTGCCTATGGGCCTTTTGTATGTTTTCCTTGGAAAAGTGTCTATTCAGGTCCTTTGCCCATTTATTAATTGGGTTGTTTGTCTCCCTGGTATTGAGTCATATTAGCTCTTTATATATTTTGGAGATCAAAAGCCTGTCTGATGTGTCATTGATGAATATGTTTTCCCATATGGTTGGTTCCCTTTTTATTTTCTCAATGTTTTCTTTAGCTGAGCAGAAGCTTTTTAGTTTGATGCAGTCCCATTTGTTTATTTGTTCCTTTATTTCCCTTGTCTTGGGAGATATTTCAGTGAAAATTTTGCCATGTGGGATATCTGCAATATTTTTTGCCTACATTTTCCTCTAGGGCTTTTACAATGGCTCTGCTTATGTTTAAGTCTTTTATCCATCTTGAGTTTACTCCAGTATATGGTGTAAGTTCGTGGTCTAGTTTCATTTTTTGGCATGTGCCTGTCCAGTTCTCCCAACATCACTTGTTGAAGAGGCTATTTGCACTCCATTTTATGTTCCGTCCTCCTATGTCAAATATTAGTTGCCCACAGAGCCCTGGGTTTATTTCAGGGTGCTCTATTCTGTTCTATTGATCTGTTTGTCTGTTCTTGTGTCAGTACCAGACTGTTTTGGTTACTATGGCTTTGTAATATAGCTTGATGTCTGGTAGTGTGATTCCTCTTACTTCCTTCTTCTTTCTCAGGATTGCTGTAGCTATTCAGGGTCTTTCTTTGACTCCATGTGAATTTTTTAAGTGTTTGTTCTAATTCTGTGAAATATGATGTTGGTATTGTAATAGGGATTACATTAAATCTGTAGATGGCTTTGGGTAGCATGGACATTGTAATGATGTTAATTCTTCCTAATCATGAACATAGTATGTGTATGTGCTTCCATTTATTTGTACCTTCCTTAATTTCTTTCTTCAGTGTTCTGTAGTTTTCTGAGTACAAGTCCTTTTCTTCCTTGGTTAAGTTTATTCCTAAGTACTTTATTTTTCTTTTTCCCATGGTAAATGGGATTTGTTTTCTAGCTTCTATCTCCAATGTTTCATTGTTGGTGTATAAAAATGCCTTTGATTTCTGGATATTGACTTTATATCCAGTTATTTTGCCAAATTCAGTTATTAGGTGTAGTAGTTTTTTCATGGATCTATATATAGGGCTTTGTATGTACACTATCATGTCATCTGCAAATAATGATGGTTTTACTTCCTTCTTTCCAATTTGGATACTTTTGATTCCTTTTTCTTATCTGATTACTGTGACTAAAACTTCCAAGACTACGTTGAATAGAAGTGGAGAAAGTGGACACCCTTGCCTTACTTCTGATCTTAAGGGAAAGGCTTTCAGTTTTTGCAGTTGACTATGTTAGCTTCAGGTTTCTCATACACGGCCTTTATTATGTTGAGGAATTTTCCCTCTATTCCCATTGTACTGAGGGTTTTATTCATAAAAAGGTGCTGTACTTTATCAAATGCTTTTTCAACCTCTATTGATATGATTGTATGGTTTTTGTCTTTCAGTTTGTTTATGTGATATATTACATTCATTGCTTTGCAAATATTTAACCATCCTTGCATCTCTGGGATGAATCCCACTTGGTCATGGTGTATAATTTTTTTAAATATATTGCTGGATCTGGTTTGCCAATATTTTGTTGAGAATATTTGAATCTTAAGTTCATCAGAGATATTGGCCTATAGTTTTCTTTCTTTGTTTATTTTTCTTATTGCTATAGTAAATGAGACTTTTTCCCTAGCTCAGGAAACTATAGAACACTGAAAAAAGAAATTAAGGAAGATACAAATAAATGAAAGCATATACCATGTTCATTGATTGGAAGAATTAACATCATTAAAACACCATACTACCCAAAGCGATCTGTAGACTCAATACAATTCTTATTAAAATACCAATAGCATATTTCCTGGATCTAGAACAAACATTTTTAAAATTTATACAGATGGATAGGCTCTGGCCTGCAAATCCAAAGGTCGTTTGTTCGATTCCCCAGCCAAGGAACATTAATGAGGTTGCAAGCCAGGTCTCCAGCCAGTTCCATAGCTGGAGGCAAATGAAAGGCAACCATACATTGATGTCTCTCTCCCTCTCTGCCTCTCTCCCATCTACTCTCTCTAAAAATAATAAATAAAATCTTTTAAAAAATAACTAAATCAAAATGAAAAACAAGTTTACACAGAATCAAGAAAAGACCCCAAATAGTCTCAGCAATCTTAAGAAAGAAGAACAAAGTAGAAGGAATCACAGTATCTGATATCAACCTATATTATAAGGCCACGGTAATCAAGACAATCTAGTACTGGCATAGGAACAGACACATAGATCAATGGAACAGAATAGAAAGCCCAGAAATAAACCCATGTCTCATTGGTTAATTAATATTTGGAAAAGGGAGCATAAAATGGAGCAAAAATAGCCTCTTTTATAAATGGTATTGGGAGATCTGAACAGGTACATACAAAAAAATGAAACTAGACCACAAACTTACACCATTCACCAGAATAAACTCAAAATGGATAAAAGACTTAATTATAAGTTATGATACCATAAAAGTTTTAGAGGAAAACATAGGCAGCAAAATTTCAGATATCCCATGTAGCAATATTTTTACCAGTATATTTCCTTGAGTAAGGGAAATAAAGGAAAGAATAAATAAATGAGACTACATCAAACTGAAAAGCTTCTGCTCAGCTAAAGAAAGCATAAGCAAAATTAAAAGAGAACGAACTGTATGGGAAAACATATTTGCCAATGATACCTCAGACAAGGGTTTGATATTCCAAATATATAAAGAACTCATGTGACTCAACACTAGGAAGATAAATACTCCAATTTTTTTAAATGCTCAAAGGACCTGAACTGACACTTCTCCAGAGAGGACATACAGAAAGTCCATAGGCATATGAAAAGATGCTCAATATCATTAGCCATCAGAGAGATGCAAATTAAAACCACAATGAGATAACACCTCACACCTGTCAGAATGGCCATCATTAACAAACCAACAAACAAGTGCTGGTGAGGATGTGGAGAAAAAAGAACTCTTAGTAGTGGGGATGCAGACTAGTGCAGCCACTGTGGAAAATTTTATTTACCAGGTTGTGAAATCTGTTTTTAATCTGCTGGTAAATATACATGTACTCCTAGTTGTAGCTGAATTTTCTTGATTTTGTCAACTATATACTTAAAGAGTGCCCTGCCACAAGCAAATGCAGCCAGCCCTGCACTTTTTTTTTAAGTGTTGAAAATGCATAGGCTACAGGCCTCACTAAGTCCCAGCATGATCCAGTATCTCTGAAACTAAGCCCAGCCATTAAGTAGTAATCCTAGAGATACCAGAGATCCCATGACAACCACACAAGTCCACAATTCTAAAATACTAATAAGAGGGGAATGGTCTGGACTTGCCCATTTAGTCATTAGTTTTCACCTCAATCTCAAATATTAGAAATAGAACTTTGTCTCTATATAGTGATAGTGAGTCTCCTCAAGTCCCAGGGAATTTTACATAACTGTTATTGAAAACATTTGCATCATGCCTTTCAGAAGTCAGCTAGGAATGTTATTTGACAAGATGGTATCTGTGTAAACAGAACATTTTCAATAGTGTTTTTATAAGACTTTATGGCTTTAAAAAAATAACATGCAACCTAATTTACAATTATAGAAGTCTATTATGATAGTTTTAGCTGTATTTAGAAAATAAACAAATTGCCCAAGGTTACAGCTTAAAATTAGAAAGGTGATGTAGAGTCTAATGCATCTAAACCTTTAGAACAGTTATCGTTTCAGCCCACTACAAGCCTAAAAATGCAGACTGAGACCCAGCATATATTTTACTTGAGGTTAATGTATCTGTTTGTTGAAAAGCCCTTAAAGCTACGTAAACTGGTCAGGTTTATGATAGATGACAGAAATACAAGTTTAGAGGGACAAGAAAACCAAGCAACAAATTGACAAATTTGCCACTACAAAGATAAAAGGGCTGAAGAATGAATGGTATGAGCTTTATGTTAGTAATTGCCTTAAAGTTTTAAAAAGATTTTATTGTTTTATAGCAGTTTTGGTTCACAGCAAAATTAAGAGGAAGATACAGAGATTTCTGAAATAGCCCCTTCCCCACACATGAATAACTCTTCATTATCAATATCCCCCAACTAGGGAGGATCAGTTGTCACAATTGATGAACCTTTACTGATACATCATTATCATGTAAAGTTCATATTTTTATCTCCCCTTTTCCAATATTCAACTTCATTTCAGGTTTATCATGGTTTATTGGCCAGGGTTTCCAGAAAAACATTAAATAAAAATGACATTGGCTGCATTCTTAATTTTTCTTGCCTTTAATAAAAAATTTTTGGAAGTTATTTTTTGCATTTAAACCTTTAATCCATTTGGGATTTGTTTTGTTCTGTAATATTAGGTAAAGGTATAATTTGACTTTTTCTTAGTAACTATTGCCCAAGAACCATTTTTTAATTTCCTTTTCCTTCCTCACTAATTTGTGATTCAACTTGTATCTTTCTCACCTCTCATAGACAATAAAAATGGTCAAATGAACTTTCCTTCATTACCTCTCATCAACTACTATATAACTTTCTTTTACAATGAACTAGAAAAAAAGCAAACTAAATCCAAAATTAGCAGAAAGAAGAAAATAATAAATATTAGGACAGAAATAAATGAAATAGAGAAAAAATAGAAAATATTCAATGACATGAACAGCTTTCTTTTAAGAAAAATAACTAAAATCATCAAATGTTTATCTAAACATCAAAGAAAAAGGAGAAAAGACTCATAAGAGATAAAAAAAGAGAAAGCCTTACAACTGATGCTATAGAAATGAAAAGATCTTAAGAGTCAGCTATTCACAATTACATGTTAACAAATTGGATAACCTAACAGTAATTAATAAATTTCTAGAAACACACAACTTACCAAAACCCAGTAATGGAGAAATTTTTAAAAATCTGACACACTTATACATTTTTTTTTTTTTTTTTTGGTTGTTGTTTTTAAAAGAGTTTGAGATCATGAGTGTCAGTTTCTCTTTAAACTTTTGGTAGAATTAAACAGTAATGCCATCATCTGAAACTCTTAAAAAAATGAAGAGGAGGCAACACTTCCAAACTCATTATATGACTCCAGTATTACCCTGACACTAAAATCAAATAAAGACACTACAAAAAAGGCCCCACAAAACTATAGACTAATATCTTTGATGAATATTGATGTAAATATCTTCTACAAAACACTTGAAAACCAAATTTAACAACACATTCAGTTTTTTTTTTTTTTTTTAGACTTTATTTCATTATTCTTAGAGAGAGGCAGAGAGGGAGAAAGACATCAATGTATGGTTGTGTTTCACCTGCCTCCAGCCACAGACCTGACTGGAGACCTGGTTTGCAACCTGGTTATGTGCCCTGGCTGGGGAATCGAACCTGCAACCTTTGGGTTCGCAGGCTGGCGCCTTAACCACTGTGCTACCAGCCAGGGCTATAACAACACATTCAAAGCATTTATATACATCTTGACCCAGTGGGATTTACTTCTGGAATGCAAGGATGGCTCAACATATGAAAATCAATCGATCAATGAAATATACCATATTAACAGAATGGAGAGAAGCTTTACGATCATCTAAGTAATGGAGTAAAAAAATATGACAAAATTCAACATATTTTCATGATAAAACACTCAACAAACTTAGAGGCAAATTACCTCAACATATAAAGTCATACATAAAAATTTCACAGCTAACATAATACTCAATGGTGAAAAATTAAAAGCTTTTCCTGTAAGATCACAAACAAGGCAAGGATTCCCCCCATTACCATTTCCATGCAACATAGTACTGAAAATCCTAGCCAGAGCAATCAGGCAAGAAAAATAAATAAGAGACATTCAAATAAAAAAGGAATAAGTAATATTGTCTAGTCACAGGTGACATGATCTTGTATCGAATATATGTAAAAAATATTTAATATTCCATTAAAAAACCTGTTAGAACAAATTTTAAAATTCAGCAAATTACAGGATACAAAATCAACATAAAATACTTGCATTTCTGTAAATTAGCAATGAAAAATCTGGAAAGAAAAAAATTTTAATTATTTATAATAGCATAAAATATATGTAGTAATAAACTTACATATGGAAACAAAAACCTTGTACACTAAAAGTAAGAAATTAAAGAACATACAAATACATGGAACAATATCCATGTTCATTGACTGAAAAATTTAATATTATTAAAATGCCTATATTACCCAAGATGACCTACAGATTCAGTGCAATTACTATCAAAATCCCAATAATATTTTGTACAGAAAAAAATACCTTAAAATTCATATGGGCTATCAGAAGACCCTGAATAGCTAAAATAATCTAAATATAGGACAACAAAGCTGGAGTCCTCACAATCCTGATTGCAAAATATATTGCAAATACACAATAATTAAGACTGCATATGCTGGCATAAAGATACACAAATAGGCGAATGGAACAGAATAGAAAACTCAAACATAAACCCTCATGTACATAGGCAAGTGATCTTTGATAAAGATGCCAAGGCTATGCAGTGGGGAATAGACACTCTATCCAACAAACGAGGCCAGGAAAATGGGTATCCACATGGAAAAGGAAAAAAAATTGGACCCTTACTTAAACCATATACAAAAATTAACTCAAAATGGATTAAATATAAAACTAAAAGACTTGAAATTATAAAACTCTTAGAAGAAAGCATAAAGCTTCATAATATTAAATTTGGCAATTATTTCTTTGATACGACACCAATGCACAGGCCAAAAAAACAAACAAACAAACAAATACCTAAAATAGACAAATGGGATTACAACACATTTTAAAACTTCTGTGCAGGAGAAAGAAACAATAAGCAGAATGAAAAAGCAATCTATAAAATAAGAGAAAATATTTGCAAAACTACACCTAATAAGAGATTAGTATCCATAATATCTAAAGAATTCCTACAATTGAACAACAAAAACAAACAAACAATCCAATTTTAAAAATAGTCAAGGTACTTGAAAAGACATTTCTCCAAAGAAGATATATAAATAACCAATAAGCATAAGCAAAGATGCTCATCATCACTGATCATTAGAGAAATGCAAATCAAAACCACAATGAGATATCACTTTACACCCATTAGGATGACAGCTATTAAAAACTCAATTTTTTTACAAAGCTGTAAAAAATTGGAACCCTTGTGCACTATTGGTGAAAGTGTAACATGATACAAGCTGCTCTAGTAAACAATATGGAGTTTCCTCAAAATATTATAAATAGAATTAGCATATGATCCAGAAATCATATTTCTGGGTATTTACCAAAAACAGTTGAAAACAGAATCATGAAAAAAATTTTGTACGTTCATATTCACTGCAACATTATTTGCAATAGCTAGGACATGGAAGCAACATAAATGTCCATCAACATGAGAATGGATGAAGAAAATTTTATATATACATGCAATCAGAGTATGACTCATACTTTAAAAAGAAGTAAATCCTGTTACTTGCTACAACAAAGATAAACCTCTCAGATAAGATGTTAAGTGAAGTAAGCCAGTCACAAAAAGACAAACACTTTATGATTCCACTTATGTGAGGTATCTAAAATAGTCAAACTCCAAGAAACAAAGTAGAATGGTGGTTTCCAGGGCATTGGGGGGGAAAAAAAAGAATTATTCAAAGGATGTAGAATTACAGCTTTTAAAGATGAAAAACTTCTAGAGATCTGTTGTTCAATAATGTACATATATTTAATATTTATATACACTTAAATGGCTAAATCATAAAGTTTATGTGTTTTTAACTGCAATAAAACATGGTATATTAATGCATACACATATAAGATGTTAAATCTATAAATGTATCTATACCTACATATTTATCTATTATAAATTAACATAAAGGAGCAAGAAAAACATAAAACCTCTAATATAATATAGATAGGCAACATAAACTTATAATTTACCTCCCAAAATGGTAAAAAAATATATATAGAAAATAACCTAGTCTTAACTTACAATTAATTAAGCCAATTCAAACTATTTAATCTTAGACTTCACCTTCTCTTTACACCATTCTACCCCATGTACAATAATTTTGAGTGAATATGTACATAATTACACATTACACATGAGTTATAATGTATATTATATAATATATCCTAGTTTATATTATATACAATTATATAATTATGTAATATATGATATTGTATATCCAATTATAAAATTATATCATTATACAATTATATATAATATAATATATAATAATAATATATATACTTACTCAAAATGACTGTACATGGGGGAGAATGGTAAAAAGAAATTATGTATACATACATAGAATTTGAAAATATGTCCTCCTATTATTTTTTCAATGCAGTTGACTTTTTACTATTGATATTATATATAATATCCATTTCTTCTTTCAATTTGTCAAATAGGTCATCTTAGTATTTGTGAAATAATGACAAGATAAAACTAACTGTAAAAAGTGATAGTTTTGATGTTCATATGTTCATGTTGGTTTTGTAAAACAGTCTTATTGGCTTGTAGTGTGTATGTGTGTATGTACACATGCATGTGTGTGTGTAATATAAGGCAAATGTTTGCATAAGCTTTTACTGCCTAGCACTTATATGTATGTATACATAATATACATGTAATACATATATGTGACATATGAAACACAAAGCATTAAGACTGTTTGACATAACATATAAAATAAAAATTATGAAAATGTAAGCATATATTAAATATTTAGTAACTATTTTTTGATTAACATTAAATAAGATGGCCTGGGTACTAGTAAATAAAACTATTAGGAAATCAAGTTGGTCTTTCTAACAGGAAAATGATTAATTTTAGATAACCCTTTTGTTTGCAACATGGTATCCATTTTTCGCTTGTCTTAGGTTAAAAAAAACAAAACATAAATTTTAAAAGAAAGTCTAGAATATGTTGTTGTAAGTTTCCATATAAATAACTCATGGTAATTTCACTTCTTAGAAATTTTTACCTTGAGCTCATTACAAAGGAATTCTATGTCTATTAGCATTTACTGGGAATAGCAGTTTTATAAGGTGATATAGTTCAGCTGAGTCACAGTAACAGGGTCAACAAAACTTTCTCTTAGGACTGAGCAGCTGGGATTTGAAAACAAATGAAAGAACACTGGACTTCAAATAACTCTGTTCTAGGGTTATATCCACCCTAATTTGTTTGCTTTCTCAGGTCTCGCTTAGTTTTTCACAATGAAAACAAAGTCATAAGCCATAAAATTCCTTCCAGTAATAAAAGAAAGCAAAGGCTGTAGGAATCACTAAGTCAAGAAACATCACCTTCACTTTAGTTTCAGTTTAATGAAGAAATGATGCTTTGTCAGGCATTTACTGCTGAGCTTCAATTCTTTAGAAAATTAATTCAGAAGCCAACTTTGATTTCACTTTTATCCATTATCTCTCCCCATTCCAACCACAATATCTTGCAGGCATATCTCAGAAACCTCAAGCTTGTTCAGTGAAGTACATATTTTATAAGTAATAAACAGTATTTTCACTTTTGTTCTGCTTAGTAATTCAGGATTACATAGCTTTTGCCTGGGATCACTTTTGAGTGAAAAGCCAGATGTTTCTGAAAGATTTAGCCTTATGTGGCTTATCACTAGTTGTAAATATTAATACATATATCATGTCCTCAGTGAACATAGCCAGGGTAGAGGATGTTTCCATGAAGAAATTGCCATTGAAAGCAAATTAAAAAATATTCTCAGAGAGGAATTACATTGGCAAGGCTGTGTGATTTAAGCATTAATCACTCATGAGATTGTGTGGGATTAAGTCAGCTCCCCACTATGCCCTCTCTTACGGCTCTCACCCCAGACTTTTCCTTCAAAACAGTTACCAAGATGCAAAACTGTGAATCTATTTATGGAATCATGTTTAGTGTCTCTCTTTCCCATTAGCTTCCTGAAAGACAGGCATCATGCTTGTTTTGCTTGGCACCATGTCTCCACTTCTTAGCTGAGTGCCTAGAACAGAGTAGGTTCTCAGTGAATATTTCTTGAATAAATAAGTAAAAATTCTGCATACAGGAAGACCTGACTATAATTTCCTTTCTTTTCCAATTTCCAGCTCTAAGCTATTTGCTTCTCTTAAGCCAAAGGACTTCTCAGACTGATGGGCTCTAAGTATAATGATTTAATCTCTTTGGGGGCTCTCAGCAGAGAGAACTGCTACAGGTCTTTTTCCTCATGAGAAGGCTTGAGTCACAGCCTAGAGATGAGAATCAGAAAGCAAGAAGAACTTGATGCTCAGAAATCTGGGGTAGAGAGATCTTACATTGTCCTCACATGAAATTCTTTGAAAAGGATAAGGGGGATATTAATGGAATGGATCCTTCTTGCCTCAGAAACTGCAAAAGAACATGGAGACTTCAAGAGTACCCTGTCTTGTACTGGGAAAGAGTCCTCAGGCTCCTTCTCAAGGACTGACCATCAGTATGCCTCTGCAGAACCCTCTGAGCTCTGGGTAAGTCAACAAGGAATGTAACTACCAATTTAATGGGATAGAACAGCCAAAGACAAAGAAACAATAAGAAAAAAAAGATATGCCAATGCAGTGTTCATATTCAATGATGACAAAGCAATCATGCCACAGCGCAGGGTTTGGCAAACATTTTCCATAAAAGTCTGATAGCAAAGATTTTAGGTCATACAGTCCCTTTGGCAACTACTCAGTTCTGTAGTTGTAGCATAAAAACAGCTAAATAAAAGATAAAAATAATTAGGCTGTGTTTCAATAAATTTTATATACAAAAATATGTGGTAAACCAGATTTGACCAATTGGCCATATTTTACTGACTCTTGACCTAGGATAGAAGACTAATTCTAATGACTTGTAAAATCAAAAGAGTTTGGAAGCTGAGTTTCACCCAGTAATATGGGCTTAGGAAATACCTTAGTTGTTTCATATATCTGTTCTAATAAAGCATTAAAACCATGTCTACACAAGTTAAAGATGATTAATCCACTAAACTGTTGGTTAGAACAAAAATAAACACTTTTCATAGGAAAATTAACAAAACCTGGAGTCTCTACAATGTATTACCCATAATATCCAGTATATAACAACCAATTTTACCAGACATGTAGAGAAATAAAAATAAAATGTCACCCAGAGTCAAGAAAAAATAGAAATAGTCTCAAAGTGACCTTGATGTTTAATTTAAAAGACAAAGACTTTATTTTAAATAGTGTGAAGAACTTTTAGGAAAATATTGTCTTAATGAATAAATGGGGGATACCAGCAGAGAAATGGAATCCATAAGCAAAAGAACCAAATTAAAATTCTGAAACTGAAAAGCAAAATAAATAAAATAAAAATTTCAATAGCTGGGTTTAACATCAGATTGAAAAAATTGTAAGAAAGAGTTGTGTGAACTTGATCAACAGAAATATAAAATATGAGAGAACAAAAGACTAAAGATAAATCACCAGAGTCTCAGAGAAATATAAAACAATATCAAACCATTTTATATAATTTGAGAGAGAATAAGAATGGGGCAAAAAAATACTTGAAGGCATACAGTCAAACACTTCCCAAACTTGATGAAAAACATTAATTTTAGTATGTTAAGCTTAAATTTTGCATAGAAGAATAAACAATGCAAAGAAAGCAACACTCAGGAACATTATAGTCAAATTGTTTATGCTCCTGCACACACACATGATAAAGGGTAAGCTGTGAAAAGAGCTAGAGATCACATAATGGAAATCAAAAATAAAAATACTACAGATTTTTCTTAACAAATACTGGGTGTCAGAAGACAATAGAACGCCATATTTAAAGTTTTTTGTCTACCCAAAATACTACAAAAATAATTTTCAGGTAAATAAAAGCAGAAAGAATTTTTTTACCAGCAAATTCATGCTAGAAGAAACACTAAAAACTATTTCTCAGGCCAATCAGATAAAAAATATCAGTTAGAAACTCAGAAACAAGAGAAAGAATGAGAAACATCAAAAATGGTAAGTACATGAGTAAATATAATTTTTTTTCATAATTTAAAAAACAACTGGCCATTCAAAGAAAAACAAAAAACCTTTTGATTGTAATAAAGGATTGAAAATAAACGTCAAAGTAAAAAATGTGACAAGAGTACAAAGACAGAGGTGAACATAGATAAATAAAATTATGCTGTTATAATGTTATTACATCTGTGAAATGGGATGTGTCAGTTGTAGTGTGAAATAAGGTCTCGTAATATTAGCTAAGTAGACTTTAAGTCAGAAATGTATATTGTTGGTCCTGGAGAAGCCACTAATAAATAATATTTTTTAAACGTTATAGAGAAAAGAAAGCCAATAGAGGAAATAAAATATTAACAACTTTTTTCAATGAACTCAAAGTAAAGCAGAAATAAAAACTAAGAATAAAAATGATATGCAAATAAAATAAGAATATTTGGATGGTATGGGTAAGAACCTGAATAAAAAAATAATAATGAGCTACTTAAAGGAGTTAAAAACAATGTCCACAGGAAAATTTGCACATAACTGACAATAGCAACTTTATTCATAATTTCCAAAATTTATAAGTAACCAAGGTGTCTGTCCTTCAATAGGTGAATGCATGAATAAACCGTGGCACATCCAGACAGAGGAATGTTTTTCTATGCTTAAAAAGAAGTGTGCTATTAAGCAATGAAAAGGTATAGAGTAAACTTAAATACATATTCTAAGTGAAAGAAGCTAATCTGAGAAGACTACATGTTGTATAATTTCAACTATAAGATATTTTAGAAAAGGCAAAACTATAGACATAGCGAACATATCAGGGGTTGTCAGGGGTTATAAGAAAGGGAGGGATGAGTAGGCAGAACATGGAGGACTTTGAAGGCAGTGAAACTTTCCTGTATGATACTATAGTGATGGACACATTGCTATACATTGACATTTTCCCAAACCTACAGAGTGTAAAATAGCTGGTTAACCATTATGTAAATTATGGACTCTGTGTTACTATGCTGTGTCAATGTAGGTTCCTCTGATAAGGAATGTTGATAGTGGAAGAGGCTATATGGATGTGTGGGAGCAGGAGGTATATAGGAAACTTCTGTACCTCTCAATTTGGATGTGAATCTAAACTGCTTTAGAAAATGATGAAGTCTTAACAATGCAAAAAGAATGGGGATATTCATACTTTAGGAAATTCAAATGAAGTCCAAAAAGAATTTCTAGAGGTGAAGACAGAATTTCAAATTAAATAGTTCAGGGGGTAAATTAAGAGAGGATGCTTTCTTGAGAGCTAAATCAGTGGGCTGCAAGAGTGAATGCAGAAAACTGCTTCAAACAAAATATACAATATTAAGAGAAACAAGGTAAAGATGTTACAACCATGAGAAAAATAATAGATAATAGATTTAGAAGCTTTGATATGTCAATAATAGCCATTTCAGAAAGTGAAAAGAATCAGTTAGGAAAAAAGGCAATAATTAATTAAAGAGAAGCTAGTAAAAAATTCCCTTGTGATCAAGAACTCCTGAGTCTGCAAACAGAAAGGACTGCAAATATGAAGTTCCAGAAGTGACAGGGGAAAACCTCATATCTAGGCATATCGTGATTAATTTTTCAAATATTTTGTATTAGGAAAAAAAGATTTTATAGGCTTCCCAATAGAAAGAACAAGTTTCCCTTCAAGGAAAAAGAAAATGCTATTAGCATTGAGCTTCTAATCTGCAGTACTGGAAGCTGGAATATAGTGGACTAATATTGAGAGGAAATATGGTTTTTGTTTTTTTTTTTTTTAAGATTTTATTTCATTATTTTTAGAAAGAGGGGAAGGGAGAGAGGCAGAGAGGGAGAGAGACATCAATGTATGGTTGCGTTTCACCTGCCTCCAGCCACAGACCTGACTGGAGACCTGGTTTGCAACCTGGTTATGTGCCCTGGCTGGGGAATCGAACCTGCGACCTTTGGGTTCGCAGGCTGGC
>PVIW01016325.1:0-17011 GCA_004026585.1 Noctilio leporinus | reverse complement strand
ATACAAGGAATAGGCCTTCAGTGGTCAGGGGAACGGGGTAGGGGGGAGGGAGAGGTAGAGGCAAAGATGGGGAGCAGCTTAGACAAGAACCTAGTATAAAGGAACCATGGACATGGACAACAGGTGGGATTGACTTTGGGGGGAATGGGTGGGTGGGTGGGGGGACAGAGGGGAGCAAAAAGGGGATAGATGTAATACAGAAAAAAAAAAAAAAAAGGACATAGAAACTGTCATTAAGAGCCAGGAGGAAATGAAGGAGACAATTTCTGAATTGAAGAACACAGTAGAAGGAATCAAAAGAAGGCAAGAGGAAGCAGAGGATTGGATTGGCAAGTTGGACAACAACATAGAAAAAAACTCCCAGACAGTGCAATAAAATGAAAAATGACTGAAAAAGAATGAAGAGGTTTTAAGGGAGCTTCAGAAAAACATGAAATATAATAATATCTGTACCATAGGGATACCAGAAGGAGGAGAAGAGGAGTAAAGGACAGAAAAATTGTTTGAAAAAGTAATGACAGAAAACTTCCCTAACTTGAGGAGAGAAAAAGTCATAGAAGTCCAAGAAGCACAGAGGGTCCCAATGAAGATGAACCCAAAAAGCCCACTCCAAGACACATCATAATTAAAATGGCAAATTTCAAAGACAAAGACAGAATTCTAAAAGCAGCAAGAGAGAAACAGTTAACAATATACAAATGGGCTCCAATAAATTTATCAGCTTATTTCTTCTCCACTGAAGGCCCTGGCTGGTAGCACAGTGAATAAGGCTCCGGCCTGTGAACCCAAAGGTCGTAGGTTTGATTATCCAGCCAGGGCACATAACAAGGTTGCAAGCCAGGTCTCCAGTCAGGTCTGTGGCTGGAGGCAAGTGAAAAGCAACCATTCGTTGATGTCTCTCTCGCTCTCTGCCTGTCTCTCTTCCCCTCCTAAAAATAATTAAATAAAATCTTTAAAAAATTTTTTAAAAAAAATCTATGCAAAATGGAAGGTGAAATAAGAAGTATCCCGGGCAAAAGAAAGCTAAAAGACTACATATCCACCAAACCAGCATTGCAAGAGATGCTAAAGGGCCTGCTTTAAGAAGATGAAGAAACAGAGAGACAGAGAGGAACACAGGTACAAAGGGAAAAATAGATAATGCATAAGTGCCTATCAATAATAACCTTAAAGGTAAATGGATTAAATGCACCCATCAAAACACATAGGGTAGCTGAATAGATAAGAACCAACTTGAACTTATGAATGCTTTAAAATAATCTTGTTTTAACAAGATGTGCCATTGCTGTGGAGGTCCATGTAGGCCCTCTCAGGAAACAGTGTTAGGGAAAATACATATGTTAGGTAACATATGCACACACATATACATATAAGTACATATGTATCATTGAAATTATATGTATACATATACTTATATACATATCAAAACCCATGATCTACATACATTATATACTTTAATTCTAGTTTAGCACCATAGGATGCCACAGCAACAGCACATCTAGCACCTAGGTCTTGGTTTCTAAATACCATCCTACACTAAAAGGAACTGGAGCTCCTTGAGAAATGTCTGATTCCAAGGCTGGGGCAGGGGCATAAAAGTGCAAGATGAACCTTAAACATTTTGTTGTGTCCAAGTATATGTCAAAAGGACATAGGAGCCAGTTGAAAGAAGTTCTGTTACTGACCATGTCTAGAATAATTTGAGCATCAATATAATTATAATAATAACTTATGACACCTTGACTAATGAACCTATGCACGTATAAAATTAAAGAAATAACTGAAGAAAACAGCTTCTTCCTTAGAGTAGAATGCCAACAAATGTACATAGAAGAAATAATGCCATTAGAAAAATCACCATTTGACAATCAACATAATTAAGCAAGAAGCATCAGTGGATGCTGAAAACTAATGGGTGAAAGTTTTGTAAGTTATTTTCCTACTTAATCTCAAAGTACCCTTCTCAAAAATTTTATTTTTTATAAAGGAAAAATAGTAATACATTGTATAGAAATCTGGAATATACTATCTTGTGTTAGTTTCCAGTAGTATCTGATGATCACAAATGGAGTGGCTTAAAATGATAAAAATCCATTCTTTCACAGGTTTGAGGTTAGAAATACAAAGTCAAGGTGTTGGCAGGGTCAGGTTTCTTCTGAACACTTAAGAAGTCAGTCATCCCTTACCACTTCTAAATTCTGGGGGTTCCTGGTAATCCTTTGTGTTTCTGGGCTTTTAGACACATCACTCTAAATATCTGCTTCTGTCATTGTGTGGCATTCTTCCCTTTTATAAGAGTAGCAATTTTTGAATCTGAGGATCACAGTAATCCAGCCTAATTACATCTTAACTTGACTACATCTTATAAACACCTTATTTCCAAATATAGTTATACTTACAAGTACCAGGAGTTAAGATTTCAACATATCTTGAGGAATACATTTCAACTCACAACATACCTTAATTGAGAGGTCAAAGTGAACACAAGGAATGGGACAAACAGAAATTATGCACCACCTCATAAGATACAATGAAAATAATGTAGTATCACTTCTGTGATGTTCTTGCCACAGATTCATAAACTGAGTGAATCATGAAGAAACTGGGATTCAAATGAACAGATACTCTACAAATTGATTTATAATATTTTAAAATGTCAATGTCATGGAAGTTAAAAAAGACTTAGGAACTATTCCAGTTTGAAGGAGCCTAGAAAACATAACACTAAACATAATCCTTTATCCTGGATTTAATCATTTTTCCTATAAAATGCATTATTGGGGCAACTGGCAGTGCTTAAATAGGTTCTCCCCCATTACATGGTAGATCCTAATCTAAAAAGTTAATTTCCTGGTTTTGGTGGTAATTTCCTATGTATTGTGATTATGCCCTAATTGTAGACTAAAGTATTAGAGGTGACAGGGCATTATGTAGGTAACTGGCTCTAAAATAGTTCTGCAGAAATTATTCATTGGTATTATTCATGCATCTTTTCTGTAACTATAAAATTATTTAAAGTAATAATCACTTTAGCATAAAAAAGAAATAAAGATACAAAATAACTGAGTGGTATACAAAAACATAGTTAACTAAATAAATATACTATGTTCCTATATGGAAATAAATTACATATTTAAAATAAAATTTTCATAAATTTCAAGCAATTTAATTAAAATGCCAACAAGATTTTTGCAAAGTAAATGTGAAATAATAAGCATGCAAGTATACATACACACATGTACATAACATATATTTATAAAAATTAATGAAAGAAACAACACTCTAGAATTAAAATGTATTAATTTAAGCAGTTAAATGGAGTTTTTCAAATCTTTTCAGACAGAAATACTAATTCTAGAAGTTCACCAGGTGTGAATCATCTTGTATTACTCAAAAAAACTCATTGAAATAATGTTTATCATATCAAAATTTATAAATAAGTTAGAGTTATATACATATTGTTAGCTGCCTTGGGCCAGGGTGTAGAGGTCTACACAGACTCAGGAGGCATCAGTGACTAAGTTGTCTACTTTGGGGCAGGGACCATTCCCCAGCCTTCCCATGAGCCTGGCTGGTGTTTCACCCTCATGGAAGATCCAATAGAATCACCTTCCTGGCTTCTGGTAAACATAACCTCTGTGCTCCAAAGACCCCAACCACCCAACTCCTAATGGATTTTCCCTGTCAAAGATGAGGCAAAATCCAGGATACAGAGTCATGTGGCTCTGGAGCAGGAACCACACCCACCACCTCCCCTGAAGCCTGACCAGCACCCACTAGCACCATCTTCCCAACTCTACCAGAGGCTGTTTCAAAGACTGAGCTAAACAGGCAGCTGGCAGTGGAGGCAAACAGAGGTGGATTTCTGGTTACCTTTGCAATTTTGATGAACTTCCCCTGACCAAGAGTTGCTAATAGTCAGCTCTGGTGCACAGCCTGGTCCTTCCTGCACACACCCAGGCTCAGGAGAGGCAGCCATTTGTAGATCACTTGTAGCTCCAAGCAGGTTATCCAGGTTCAGTCACAGAGAGCATGTGACATTGGTCTGCACCAAAGTCCCTCTCAAGAGGACCAGAACCAACACACTCAGTGACCAACTATAGACAACTTCAGAGTAGGATCCAGTAATCTTCACAAACAACATATACAAAGGAAGATCTTGATAGGCATAAATCTGCTGATAAGAATTTCACTAATTGCAGACATCACACGCATTGCAGCTCACATGCTATGGTCTGGGTTTATCCTCACAATAAGCCTGTCTGAGTGTCTATCCCATGCACGAATGAGCTAGTAGCAATCAATATTCAATTATAACAAGACTGGCCCACATAGGTACAGTCCTGGAGCACCCAGCTCAGGGGATAAAAGAGACTGTACCATTGGGTCCCAGAGGACACTTACTTCATAAGGCCACCTCACAAAAACTGGGATTCACAGCAGATCTATATAATACATAGAAAGCCATAATATGAAGCCAACAAAACAGACCCCAAAAGAAAAAACAAACAAACAACACACAAAAAAAGAAAACCCAGAAGAACTCTCCAGAAAAAGAGCTTAATTAAATGGAGGCAAGGAGGCAAACAATTTATCAACTATAGAATTCAAAGTAATGTTTATAAGGAAGCTAAAAGAACTTAGTGAGAATTAAAACAGCATGACAAAGGACATAGAAAACATAAAAAACAGAAGTGAGACTATAATATCTGACTTTAAAAATACAGTGGGAGGAATAAATAGTAAGTAGGATGAAGCAGAGGATCAAATTGGAAATTTGAAAGACAAGGTAGAAAAAAGGACTCAAACAGAGCAGCAAAAAATAATTAAAAACATGAATAATTAAAAACAAAAAAAACAATTAAAAAATGAAGATAGTTTAAGGAATTTGATACAACATGAAGCACAATATCTACACCATAAGGTATTAGAAAGAGAAGAGAGAGAAGAGATCTAGAACCTATTTTGAGAAACCTCTTTAACCTGCTAAAGGAAAAAGACAAGTTCAGAGAGTGCAGAGAACTCCAAACAAGATGAACCCAAAGAAGCTCACACCAGAACACATCAAAATTAACATGGCAATGATTAAAGACAAAGAGAATGTAAGCAGCAAGAGAAAGATAATTAGTTACTTACAAGGGAGCTCCCATAAGATTGTCAGCAAATTTCTCAACAGAGACATTTTAGGAAGAAAAGGAGGTAACAGGAAATATTCAAAGTAAGCCTACCCAGTAAGTCTATCACTTAAAATTGAAGGAATGAGTTTGTTACCACCAAACTAGTATTACAAAAACTGTTAAAGGACTTGTTCAAAGAAGAAGAAGGAGAAAGAGAAAAGGAAGGAAGGAAGGAAGGAAGGAAGGAAGGAAGGAAAGAAGAAAGAAAGAAAGAGAGAGAAAACAGAGGAAATAGCTAAAAGAATAAGGCAATAAATACATATCTATTAATAATCACTTTTTTAAAGGATTTTATTATTTATTTTTAGACAGAGGGGAAAGGAGGGAGAAAGAAGGCGGGGAGAAGTATAGATGTGTAAAAGAAACATCAACTGGTTACCCCTGCATGTAATGCAATGAGGGACCAGGCTTCATTCCAGGCGTGGGTCCTGACCAGGAATTGAACTGGTGATCCTTTCCTGTATGGAAGGATGTTCAACCAAGTCATGCCAGTCAAGGATTAATAATCACTTTAAATGTAAGTGGCTTAAGTGTTCAAATCAAAAGACATAGGGTAACTGAATAGATAAGGAAACAAGACCTATATATATGCTGTCTACAAGAGACACACTTCAGAACAAAAGATACATCAAAACAAAAAAAGTGAAAGAATGACAGAAAGTATTTCATGAGAATGGAACAGAAAAAAAAAGGTAGGGTAGCAATCCTTATATTTGACAAACTAGACTTTAAAACAAAGACTACAAAGAAATACACTATATAATGATAAAGGGAGCAATCCAACAAAACTATATACCCTTGTAAACATATGCACCCAACATAGGAGAACCTAAATACATAAAGCAAAAATTGATGGACATAAAGGGAGAGATTGATAATAATACAGTCATATTAAGAAATTTTAACATTCTATTGACATCAATGGATGGATCATCCAGGCAGAATATCAACAAGGAAACTGGCCTTAAGTGACACACTAGATCATATGGTTTTAATTGATATCTTAGAGTATTTAATTCAAAATCAGCAGAATATACATCATTTTCAAGTTCACATGGGATGTTTCCTAGGATACACCACATGATAGGACACAAAACCTCACTACATTTCAGTTGGTTAAAAATAGATCAAGCATCTTCTTGAACTATAATGGTATGAAACTAGAAATAAATCATAAGAAAAATCTAAAAGACACACAAAGACTAAATAACAAATGGGTTAACAATGATATTTTTTAAAATAGGAGATACTTTGAAATAAACGAAAGTGAGAATGCAGCAAACCAACATCTATGGGACACAACAAAAGAGGCTTAAGAGGGAAATTCACAACATTACAGGCCTACTCAAGAAACAAACAAACAAAAAGTCTCAAATAAAATTTGATTTTACACTTAAAGAAACTTAAAAAATAACAATGAAAACACCTAAATGAACACAAGTAAGGAAATTGTAAAGTTCAGAAAACAAATACATTAAGTACAGTAACACACACGCACATACACACACACACACACACACACACACACATAAAGACCAATGAAACCAAGAGCTGGTTAATTGAAAAGTTAAGCAAGTTTTACAAACTTTTAACCAGACTCAGCAAGGAAAGAAAAGGGAGATGACCCAAATAAATACAATCAGAAATGAAAAAGCAGATGTCCAACTGACACCAAAGGATTTTAAGAACTATACGGAAACAAAATAGACAATCTAGATGAAAAGAACAAATTCATAGAAACATAAAATCTTCTAAAACTGAATCAGAAAAAAGAATAGGCAAGATTACAACTAGTGAAATTGAAGTACTAATAAAAAAACACTCCCAATAGACAAAAGTTCTAGACTGGATGGCTCCACAGCTGAATTTTACCAAACATTCAAAGAACTAACACCTCTCCTTCCCAAACTAATACCAAAAAATCTAGAAGAGGGAAGATGCCTAAGCTCTTATGACAAGGCAAGCATTATCTTAATTCAAAAACCAGATAAAGCCACTACAAAATATTATAAGCCTGTATATCCCAGATGAACATAGGTGCTAAAATCATCAACAAAATTTTAGAATACCAGATCCTGTATTATATTTAAAAAGATGACACATCATGATCAAGTGGGATTTATTCCAGGTATAAAAAATTGACATAATATCCACAAGTCAATAAACATGATATACCACATATTTAAAATGAAGGATAAAAACTGAGTGATCGTATCCATAGATACAGAAAAAAAGCATTTGATAAAATAGCACTCATTTATGATTAAACAATTCTCAGCAAAGTGGGAATAAAGGAAACATACCTCAACATAATAAATGCCATATATGACAAACCCACTGCCAGCATCATGCTCACTGGGTAAATATGACAAGATTTTTCCTTAAGATTGGGAACAAGAAAAGGATGTCCACTTTCACCTCTCCTATTCATCATAGTACTGAAAGTCCTAACCATAGCAATCAGACAAGAAGAAAAAAATAAAAGGTATCCATACTGGAAAGGAAGAAGTAAAACTGTCACTATTTGAAGATGACATGATGTATATAGACAACCCCAAATTCCACCAATAAGCTACTAGAACTGATACATGAATTCAGTAATGTAGCAGGATAAAACATAAGTATCCATAAATCAGTGGTATTTTCTTCCCAGTGGTATTTTTATATGCCAATAATGAACTATCAGGAAAAAAAAAAATACCATACACAATTGCTACAAAAATAACAAAATACCTAGGAATAAAGATTAAAATTAACCAAGAATGTAAAAGACCTATACTCAAAACATGATAAGAAGCAGAAAGAAGAAATCAAAGAAGATACAAATAAGTAGAAGCACATACCATGTTCATGGCTAGGAAGGATTAACATCATTAAAATTTCCATATTGCCCAAAGCAATTTAATGATTCAATACAATTCCTATCAAGATTCCCATGATGTATTTCACAAAACTAGAACAAATATTTCAAAATTTTATATGGAACCATAAAAGGCCCCACATAGCAAGAGCGATCCTGAGAAAGAAGAACAAAGTTAGGGAAATCATGCCACCTAATATCAAACTGTACTATAAGGCCACAAGAAATCAAAACAGCATGATAACTGGCATAAAACAAACTCATAGATCAATGGAACAGAATAGAGAGCCCGGAAATGTACCCCAACTTATACAGTAAGTTAATATTTGATGGTGGAAGCAAGCATATGAGCTAAAGATAGTTTATTCAATAAATGGGAAAATTGGACAGATACATATGGAAAAATGAAGCTGGACCACCTTCTTACACCACACATAAGAGTAAATTCAAAATGGATCAAAGACTTAAATGTTAGGTCTAAAACCATAAAAATCATAGAAGAAAATATAGGGAGCAAAATCTTGAACATTGCTCAAAGCATTATTTTATTGGGTGTATCTCCCCAGGCAAGTAAAACAAACAGAAATAATAATAAACAAATAGGACTACATCAAACTAAAAAGGTTTTGCACAACAAAGAAACTCATCAACAAGATAAAAGATAACCCACAGAATGGGAGAACATATTCACTGATACATCTGATAAGGGGTTAATATCAAATATTTATAAAGAACTTAGAAAACACAACACCAAAAAATGTTTTAAATGGGCAAAGGGCTTGAATAGACACTTCTCCAAAGAGGACAAACAGATGGCCAATAGGCATATGAAAAGATGCTCAACATCACTAATCATCAGAGAGATGCAAATAAAACCATAATGAAATATCTCACACCTGTCAAAATGGCCATCATCAATAAATCAACAAACAACAAATGCTGGCGAGGATGTGGAGAAAGGAGAACCCTTTTGCACTGTTGGTGGGAATGCAGATGAGTGCAGCAACTGTGAAAAGCAGTATGGAGATACCTCAAAAAAAAATTAGAAGACTCTGTCAATGCATTTGCCCATTTCATGATGGGTGATTTAAGAGCGCACCTGCCCTCACTGCACTGAGTGTCCAGCAATTTTGACCAAAACCAGTATGATACCCCACCCCATTCCCCACCCTCCTATTTACCCAATCTTGCTGTGAGCAACATTTTTTTGTTTGTTTCCTCAGATGAAAAAAAAATCCCAATGGGAAATGTTTTGCCATTGTGGAAGAGGTGAAACAAAAAATGGCAGAAGCAGTAAAACCCACCAAAATTGACAAGTTCAAAAACTGCTTTGAGCAGTGAAAAAACGTCTTGATAGGTGTATTGCATCAAATTCAAAGTCCTTTGAAGGTGACTGAAGTTTAAACATGTAAGAATATACAATGTTTAATAAATAAATTCAGGGTTTTTTTCTCCCTCACATATATGGTTAATATGTCAACTGTGCCTCAATCAAAAAATGCTAAGTAAAATAAAATAAGATAAAATTCTTTAAAAAAATCACTCTTATAACAGTCAATCATGTGCAGATATCATAATAACATTTGCTATTTAATTTTCCCTCAACCATTGCATAACTTTTTCATAGCTGTATTTTCTTAACTATAAAAGCAAAAAATGGAAATTTGTAAAATTTTTTAAAAAATAAGAAAATTCTCTCTGATCTTGTTAACCAAAATAATCACTGTTAAGGTTTTGCTATATAGCTCTTCAATTTTATTCTCCAAGTATGAATGGGAGTGCACATGTGTATGTGTGCTATATGTGTATGTCATACTAGATACATTGTTTAGTACTCTATACATATAATACTGTATAGATACTTCTGTATTTTTCACTTATTATAATAATATAAGCAATTTCATATTGTTATGACTCTTGGAAAGAATCATTTGGTGTTTACATAGTATCTTTTGCATATGCAACTTAATTGACCCATTTCTAATGTTGAATATTTTGGTGTTTTGCACCTAAGAGTAAATCAAGTTTCCATATGTGAAAAGATGCAAAGACTTGAGTAATGCAATTTTTTCACCTTAAAGCAGGAGCATAAAATGTTTTCCAAAGTAATCTTAGGGGTCGTTTGTTTTCTAGCTGATTACTGCTAGTAATCTATTTTGAAACAGTGTTGAAGGTCATAGAAACTCTACCAGGAAGACCTAGCAAACTGTCCTGTATCATTTTTAGACATTTCTTTGTATTCATACATTCCAGTCTGCTCTCTAATGCTAGGACTGGCTGGTTCCAACGTACAATAAACTAATGTAAACAAACCCACTTATGCTGTGAGTGATGGCACACTTATACCAAGCTATAGTTTCTAACCATTTTTTTAACTGAAAAGACTATTATTCTACAATATACTTTGTAGAACATTTTACTATAAATTTTCTCCCTGAATTTCCAAAATAACTCTGTTAAGCTGATATATAAGATAATTACTATATATTATTTTACATTTGATCAATTCAGGCTCAGATAGCCAAAAATGTTAACGGCTATGGTATCAAAACAGGCTTCCTGACTCTTTCCCAGTGTCCTTTCCATTACAGTATTTCAGAGGAAAAATGCTTGTTTTATTGAATGTCCCTAAGAGTAGTATTTCCCAGAATCCTATCCTTGAAATTCCTTGATGTACATGAGTTATACATCCCTTTCTGAAAGAATAACTGTCTTCAGGGGAATGGGTGGCTTCAGCCAGTGTTTTTGAACATGTTCCCAGCAAAGAGTAAGAGCCACTGTGAAGCTAACTAGCCCAGCATTGCAAGCAAAAGTGAGGGTAGATGCTGGAGAGACAGCAGTGCTGCCACCACACTCCTGACATGTCCTGTCCAGATGACTTTATAATTCAAAGGGGCTGCAGTAATTGGCTAGCCAATATCAAAGCCAAGACTAGGTGTTCCAAATCTACTAGTACTCAATCTGGTACACAGACAAACATGTTTTATATTATAATACTTCATTAAACATTAGTTAAGTTCCAGTGTGCAACAATCACTCTAGTAGATACAAAGAGCCACAGGAACACAACAAAGTCCCTATCTTTCTTCTGGTAAGTAATAAAGAATGAAGACATAAATAAAAACTTAACATAAGGATCAGTACTCACAAGCTTAATGAAAAAAAAAAAAAATCCAGCAGACTAAAGATATAAGGGGTGAAGGGTAGTGGGCAGCAGTGGCAACATTAGGTAGAATACTCAGTTATGTGTTCCTTGTAATGGTGTTAGAAATATAAATAGTGCGTTAAAACGATGCTACATGGGTACTGTTGCTTGGTATGAAGCTAATATTTACTTTAAACAGTTTAATTAAAATATTGATGAATAGCAGTAAAGTGATAACATACATATAAAATCATTGAGAAAGTAGTACCCAAATGCTGGGGGTGAGAGGGGCTTTATGACATCCGTCTGCCTCATTCTCTGGCCTGCACACATCTAATGCAGTGACCACAACCACCAAGTGATTACTTTGCATCCTTAATTCAAAGCAACCATTCCTCCAGTGACTTAATTATTCAAAACCTCACTTCATGTTTAACCCATATATATTTCAGTCCTACTTTTGTGACATGTTCCATACCCATGGTGCTATAATGCTTAAGATGTGAACTAGAGAAAGAACAAGAGACCTCATTTTTCTTTCATACCCTTTAATGGAGTGGCAATGGCATGGCAATTATGCACCTTAGTTGCTATAGATATACATTATCAGTGTTAGGAATAGATAGAAGATGGATAAAGCAACTAAAGGACCCTGTGCCAAGTCTGTTTGTGATAATAAAATAGCAACAGTTTTCCAACTAAGCTACCCACACGCCTACACACATGCATCATGAACACAATTGATACTGTGCAACTGGTATGTCCTTTGTTGCCTCTAATTGAAGGTTGCTCAATATTTCCACCCTAAACCCTTGTTTCTGTGACAGTTTTTATTTTTAATTGGAATTATATAGAAATTGTAAGCAAACAAGGTGGCATGGTATTGTTTAATTGTAATTTTTTTGTGCTTTTTAATACAAAAAAATGACTGAAGGAAAAAAAATCAATTCTGAAGGGGTCAATGAAATTTTTGCAAAGTAAATTCATTATTATTTTTATTTTTGCCTACTATCTACTTTAATGGTCATGAATTCATTCACACCCCAGAACCACCACAATGTGTCTACAGTCCATTTCCTAGACTCCTCTTCCATTCCTGTGCTTCGTGCAGCCTCTGATTTAACCACAGATGGGAGGATAGAGCTGTAGTCCATGCTTAGGAGCTTGGATTTCAATCCAAGTGCAGCAGGGAGTCTAGGGGAGCTGTAAGCAGGGAAGGTATATCCTGGATTCTCTGTAGGGCACAGGCAAGTGGGCAGCGATGTAGGCCAGAAGCCACACAGAAAGCTATCACAGTTGTCACAAGGAATATCATAGAGCAGAGTTATAAGATAAGCACAGGGCCCAATGATCAGATTCAGGATTTATGTTGAAGTTAGCACCAGAGACTTCTTGATGCATTGAATTATGGGGATGATAGAAAGATAGAAAACTCCTAGATTCCATCCAGAGCAAATGAATGGCAAAGGCTAGAGAAGCAGCAGTTTGGGGACCAGGGTAGCCACAGTTCTATTTTGTCTAAGCTGTGCTTGAAATGCTTACCAGACCATCAGGGGAGCTTACATAGGACTTGGCAGAGAGGACTGGGCAGAGCGGGGCATTTGGGAGCATCTTTCCTGGTTCTCTTGTCATTTTCTCTGTCCTAAACTTTAAAAGCCTTTACTGCTTTCAGGTTTATGTGACCTTAGGCCTAATGCCATCCTTGATCATGGTACCCTCTAAGACCCCTGGCTGGGAAGTGATTCCCCAACTGGCTCTCTCCTCCTGCCTATGTCACCTCAGCAAGGAGACTCCTCTACTCTACAGTTCCATTTTCTAATCAAAAGATACCTTGATGACCAGACTTCTGAAGCTTGATTATATATATATATATATATATATATATATATATATATATATATATCACCATATCTAGAAATATGTAAAACTGTACACTGTTGTCATTGAGGAACTGAGTGTAAGACAAACTCACCAAAATAATGCCATGTGTACATGTATATGTGTGTGCTTTTTGCTATTTAAACATAAGTGTTTTCATATGCTCCTTTGCATTTACCTCTCATAGGATTCCATGAAATATTTTAAATGTCATCATCCTATGTTTACATTTCAGAAAATGAGTAGAGAGATTATTTAATAACTTCCCCGTATCAATCAGCTGGACAGTTACTGTGACAGGCCTAAATAGCTTTCTTCCTCAACCCTGGGTTCTGTCCATATGTAACCTACCAGAGTTCTCAAGTAGTCAACATACTCATTCAGGTCAGGATGCACAGATGTGGATAGGGGTGACATCAATGACCCTTCAGGAAAAAAAATTCATCATTCAATTGCAAGGATGGCAATTAGCAACTGCCCCCAGAAGTTAATGTCTCCAGAAATGCCACACTCTCTCAAAAAAAAATCTCCGTAATTGATTGACCTCTCAGCTCAAAACAATATTACTCTCTGGAGGAGGGGAGGGGCTGTGTAGATTAGGTTCACCCTTGGAAAGCTCAAGGATTCAGTATGGTGTTTTCTGTCATATCATCATTTGAGTCACCAGGGTGGATCCTATAGAAACTAGGTGGACCCTGGAGTATATTTGCTAGAATAGATCAATAAAGTCTCAGGTACATAATATATAGCTATAGATTTGCAAGTTCATTCTTCTCTATCCCAATCAGAAAAGAGGGTCACAAAGACTATTCACATGAAGCAAACAACAATATTCACTTAATACTGCTCCAGCCCATGTCCCTGATATGAAAGGTGACCAGCTCTGAGTGGAGCAAGTAGTAGGACACAGCTCTGCAGCAGGTCCAAGCTGCTTCCAGTTGACCCTTGTGCTTCAGCCGTATGAGCTGTAGACCCCACAATCTTGGAAATTTTGGAGGTGTTGGTTGTAAAGAAAGAAGCTTATATCAAGCCCCAGGAGAAGAAACAGAAGACTAACCCCTGGTGCATGCTATTTGCAGGAGAAAATTTTGTGCCTGTAAAAATAAACAAACAAACAAAAACAACTCCTGATGTGCTACTACTAGGCTCTAGTCAAGGGCCCACTGGCTATAAAATCTCATCTTCTTATGTACTCTGCACTGGCCATCATGATGTGGGTTCTCAATCCACCAGGTCATCAAACTGGACTGCCCAGCAGCAGCTCTTCTGTAGTTAAAACTGGAATGTCTGAAATTGACCCTGAGGAAGACCAGAGGACACAAGTAAGCTAGATAAGCAGGCAGGTACAAGTAATCCAGGGCTCCCCTCCTGACTTGTATTTATGATTATATTGGGGGTCGGAGGGATCTAGCTGAATGACTACCCCCAGGAAAATAAAAGCCCAAACTTGCTTATAAATTAAGGCAAGAGGGGTATTTGTGGATTCTGTCTACCTGGGTACATCTTGGCACTTCCTTTCCAAATTATACTGTGAAGGGGCACGTGTAGCAGCCCTGGACTGAGAAGTGTGAGGTTACCAGGCATAAGAAGTCTCAGAATGGAGCATTTGGGTCACACCATCAAGTGAGCAACTCAGACTGACGAGGTGACAGCTGAGGCTCAGAGGTACTTATCATGCATATTTGCCACCCCAAGCTATGGTCCCTCCCATTAATCCTCCTCTTTCAAGTGTCTGTGAGATCATTAGAACACCAGAGGTTCTTCTTCCCAGCTGCATGCTGAGGCATAAAAACACAAGACACAGGGACAGCAGCCATGCACCTCCATCCAGCCCACCTGGCTCAGCTTTTTTCGGGAAGTTTCCTTTCAGCCTCATGAAGTAAAATCCAGAGATGACAGAATAGGTAACACCATGACTGCCTTCAGAATGTACCTCGGTGCAGATTCAAGGCCAGCCTCATCCAGGCTGCAGCAGCTAAAACCATATCACAGCCACAGGGCACAATGAGGCACCTGCCAGGCCACCTACCTTGGACCTTTGGGCTTCGCCTACTGGCACGTCCCCACTGGGCTGGCTGAGGGCTGCTCTCCCTTTCCTACCCAACTTCTTCACCCTTTCATTTCTCACAGGCTTTAACTTCTCATGAACCTCTTGCAGTCCTAACTCTCCAAGTTTCCCATTCCGAGAAGATCACCACGGTGCCTATTTCCAGAAAAATAAGCACAGGTGCTGAGTATTGGTGAGTAGATAGAAATATGGATCTAAAGAACAAAACACCCTTCCAAGTGCTCAAGTCTTCGCATCCACAAGGGACAGACTGCCCAACCACTAAGCATTGCACCAGAGGTGTCTCCTCCCTTTATTCAGGTTCCTGAATAAATTACGAAACCTAGTTTCCTTTCGAGTTATCAGAGACACTAGCCTGAAACTCTGCTCAGTGAGTATGAACTGCAGAGCAGATTAGATTAACAGCTAGTTCCACTGTTAAGTTAGAACTAGCATGTAAATTGGAACTTGCGGCCAAGATTCCTCTCTCTTTTGCTTATAACTTTCTTTCTTTCTTTCTTTCTTTCTTTCTTTCTTTCTTTCTTTCTTTCTTTCTTTCTTTTTTTTAATGTACTGACTTTAACTTTCAAGTCAACCATGGCCTCCATCATTCTTCAGCCACATTGTCACCTAAAATTTTCCCTGCATTTATTTACCTGCCATTCTTCCCCATTTACACCCTCCTCCCAACTATTGCAAAACTATCTTTCCTCTGCCTAGGTCTGCCCTCTGGAGCCCAGAGTAACAGAGATGAGAACATTCATTACATTCACCTGACACCTGGGAAAGCCAACTAGCCTTGACTTTAAAACAAGTGATTGAAATTTCAGGTTCTGAAGAAGCATGAAACCAGAGGGGCATAGATTCTGGCACCCAAAGATAATGGTGTGGAGGTGCTGACAGAAGGCTTCACACCACTTCTCTCAAAACTAAAACACTGATGGGGTTTTCCCTTTTGAAAAGACATCTGATTTCCTATTTCATATATGGTCAATGCTTCATTCTACATTGTTTATTGAGAGGTGAAATAAGCCAAAGTAGTTGGAGTATTGTGTGATTTCATTATGTTCTATTTTACTCATATAGAAATAAAACTGATTTTATTCAATTAGACATTGTTAAACTTCATGGTGACCCTCTGTTCTGATGTAGTATTAGAAAAAATAATTAGAAGCTTCTTTGTAAAGACAATGCATTTTAAACATAAATACCAATCCTACACTGACCTACCAACTTTGGGAAACGAGTTACATCACTAGCCCCTCAGATGGGCACATGGCTGATTCCTTCACCTTACCAAATTTTCGCTCATATGTCATCCCATCAGTGAGGCATTTCTATTGAAAACTGTGCAACTCCTCACCCATCCACCTTAACCTGATTTGTTTGTTTCTCCATAGTACTCATCATCTGCTAACATACTCTTTAATTAACTTACTATTATTTTGTTGTCATGTTTCTACCACAAAAAGATGAAGCCCTATGTTACCCCTGATATAAATACCAAGAGCAGTATCTAAAATTAAGTAGTGCAGCCACTGTGGAAAACAGTATGGGGTTTCCTTAAAAAACTAAAAATGGAACTGCCTTTTGATCCAGCAATTCCACTACTTCGACTATACCCAAAGAATCCTGAAACACCAATTCATAAGAACCTATGCACACCTATGTTCATAGAGGCACTATTTACAAGCCAAGTGCTGGAAACAGCCTAAGTGCCCATCAGTGGATGATTGGATCAAAAAACTTTGGTACATTTACACAATGGAATTCTATATAGCAGAAAGAAAGAAGGAACTTGTACCCTTTGCAACAACATGGATGGAACTGGAGAGTATTATGCTTAGTGAAATAAGCCAGTCAGTGAAGGACAAATATCCTATGATCTCACCCATTACGGGACA